>JAOUQT010338352.1:0-35912 GCA_025769995.1 Xyliphius kryptos | reverse complement strand
GTCCCATGAAAAGATATACTGAAATTTCTGCAGAAATGTGAGGGGTGTACTCACTTTTGTGATACACTGTAAATGCATGCTGTAATGAAAACAGATATAGCCGAACACAGAGTGTTAATTCTAAAGTGAGTTTTGAATAGTGTTTTGACTGATTTCTTTACATTTTTGCAGAATGTTTCACAAATATGCTGCACTTGTCAGTTGCTTTGCTTTTACCTGTCTGTCCAGTTCATATCAAATAAGCTTAATGGAGTTTAAGTCTGTGCAGGCCATTCCATTCTGTGAAGCCTACCATCTTGTTCTTGTCTATTAACATGGTTCTCACATAACCTGGAAGTATGCTTTGAGTGATTGTCGTTGTGTAATATGAATTTTTGACCAACTATGTATAGATCATTGCAGAACTTCTAAATGCTGTTGCCCTTTTTGTCCTGTGTGGAAGGTCCTAACTCTGGACCCAGCAAAACAGCCACATGCTTCCTTCTTTATTTACGCAGTTGGTGTAACATACTGAGAATCCATCCTTAAAAACCCTGCAGGATGTACCATATATTTAAACCCTTGAGTCATCAGACCAAAAGACCATGTTACAGTCATCAGTAGTCCACTGAACGTGCTGCTTGACCCAGATTAACTTTTTTATTTTATCAATGGCTTTGTTTTTGAAACTCAATCTGTCAAACCTCCTCTTCACAGTTAAAGTAAAAACTGCATGAGGTTGATCTGTAAACCAGCAATTACACAAACTGTGGACTCAAACTGTAACCAGCAATTACACAAACTGTGGACTTTTGATGCTATTGGTATACTGCAACTCACACCATGATTTAAACAATGAGGGTTGTCCTGAAAATAGGTCTTTAAATTAGGAATATTGTTGTATTTTAATATAATATATTTTAGATTTTAACCTTTTTACAGTTTTAGGTTCTTTACTGTCCTCCATAATGCTACCCCCACATCCAACTTCACACCCTCAATGGCCCACCTGTCGTATTTATAAAAATTGTGGCTATTAAAAATAAAAGCACATAAGAGATGCTTTCTGGGAAAAAGGGTACAGCACTTGGATATGACTATAATTTAGTATATACGACTGTAAGCTTAGTAACATAGGATTAGTTATGTAGTGGCCATAGCAGTTGCTTTATTTTTATTATTTTTTTGAACGCCTTGTGCATATTAGAACAAGTTTTTTGACTTGCTAGTTTCTGACATGGTTAACAAATTAAAGGCTTTGTTGATGTTAAAATTTACTTTCTATGCATGTGCAAAGAGAAAGGGCATATCAAAATTTGCGTGTGCACACACGTTTGACAAGATTTACCGGAGCAAAATGAATTGCTTAAATAGCATGGCTGAACTAAGTTATCTAATGACGACAATAAAAATAGAATCCTGCTATATTTATTGTTTCATTAGCCTACTATTTACAAAGAACATTAAGTTTTCATTGGTGGGACAAAATCTTTAGTGGGCTGCTTATTGATAGGGTAAAAATAACTCTATAGAATTGTTAGTAAAGTATCACCTGGATAATCTTTTTCTCAACTCTGGATGTGTAAATATACTGCTGTATTTGTGCAACAACTCGTCACAAATGTTAAAAAAACTGTTAAAAAAGCACTGAAAAGACTCTGGGGAAAAATACTTAATCATTAGAGAGAAATATCAAATTATTTAAACTAAATGGTACTAATCTGTCTAGAGAGGCATGGACAAGATAACCCTCAAAAATGAATCATTTAGCATGACTTTTTTTTTTCTTTTTTTTTTTTTCTCCCCTCTTGTTTTTATTTAGTTGTTATTATTGGTGGCTGGAAACCTCCACAATGGCCAATTGTACCTGGCAGTTGTGCCAGGTTTCTTCCGGTGCAGAACAGTGTCAGACATTGTTTTCCAGACACTACTTTCACACAATTAATATTATTTACAATTTTAACCTTTTTTTATTCATTAAATTCAGTTTGTAATTTTAATAGTCTCAATTTTTTTAAACAGTGTATTTAACAAATGACAATCTAAGGTATTTTGCTAAAACAAACAAAATGTCCACCAGGATCTGAAAAAAAGCCTAAATCTGAAAATTAGTGTTAAACAAATTCACACACTGGTAAAATTGCAGAAAATCCCACAGGCTAAACACTATATATTATTCAAATTTTTGTGAACAATTTATTTTAGTTTTCATTTGGTTCAAATAAAGCATTATGCACTTGACCTTTTCAGATAAAAGTGTTAAAAGTGTTTTCTATTTTGATTATTTTTTTATGTTCATCTATATGCCTAAAGCCTGATATTCATAATGAAAAAATGCAATTATATATTGTATATTAAGTGCATTTTTATTTCTTGCTTTTTTTGTTGTTGTTGATAAGAACTATGAGACTGCAGCAACAACATACACCTTTAAGGACAGGATGTTTCATAAGAGCATCATTTACATGTGGGTCCTTACAAGGTAAGCCAGGGCTCTGGTCTCTTGCTTCAGCCTGTTTATGTAATGAAAGTGTTTTTAGTAAATGTTTTACTTAAGGTTGATAGATGCATGTATATTCTGTCGCCTGCAGCACAGTAGGAATTGCTTTGGGAGGCCTGACCATGTGGCATGCTTTCCTCATCTCCCGTGGAGAAACCAGTATTGAGAGACTTATCAACAATAAAGTGGCTAAACACATGGCTAAAAGAGGAAAGGTAAAATGACCAAAAAGCAGCTTTTACACATTTTCAAAACAAAGTATTTTTTCCTAAACAGGACTATAAAACTAGCTTAATTTAGTATTGATTACATTAATTTATTGACAAATAATTGTTAATTTTTGCATAAATGTTTTCTTGGACATTGAAAGGTCAAAATCACGGTGATATGATTCATTTCTTCTATTGTTTTATTGGAGACATTACAAGCTTGGATGTACACCTTCAACCTTGGCTTTTAGATGAAGCAATTATGTGTAGTATGTCTAGTTATTTACATAACACTTAGTAATGTTTTAATAATTAACTGTAGCACCAAAACCTTTTACTTTATCATGTAGCATCTCTAATGCTATTTATGACAGGTTTATAGGAATCCATTCAACTATGGAGGAATGAACAACTGGAAGGTGTTTTTTGGTGTAGAAAAGAGGAGGTAAGAAAATATTTTTTATATCTTATTCATAGGCTATACACAAAACATTAAGTCATGTGAAAAAGGCTTATATATGTAAACCCATAGGAATTCAGCCTGGTTGCCAGTGTATTAATAGTCTGGCGCACAGTCTTGGGAATGCCTTCTGATTTGCAGACAGGCTCAGATATGTTCACTGCAAAGATATGCTCACAGATATATTCACAAAAAAGACCCATACACACTTTTAATATCACAATCAGACAAGCGCTCAGGACAACAGAGAGGATCAGGCATGCTCTTGGGGAACATGCAAGTCCTGGCAGGAACCCAAGACTACGGACAGACAAACTGACATTTCCATGCTTTCAAGAAAACTTGACAAGACAAATGCATTTGGAAGAGTCGTTACATTTTCCGGAAACAGTAACGGGTACACACAGATACCCAAGGGTGCTAATTGCTATAGAGGCACCCTCTGTTTAACTAGAAGAGGGATCGGGGTATATAACAAGGGCAGAGATCCACTAAACCATTATTTGGGATTTCTTTAATTAGTGGAACTAATTTCTCCTACTTACCCCAAGGAGTAAACTAGACAAATACGTGTAAAAGGTAAATAAAACCTTTGTGAGCAAACAAATTATGTATAATAACCAACTAAATTCAATTGCTAAAAACAATAATTTGCATAAGATTTCTTAAAAGAAACAAAACCAAAACAGAAAAACAGCAAAAAGGACTAAACATATTGACAAAAGTAAAATTAAAAGGTCCGAATACTACTACTAATAATTATTTAGGTAGTTCAGTGAGCACCTTTAAAGTTACCCAAGTACAATGCACATAAAGTAGAAATAATACAAATAAAATATTTAAGAATAAAAACTGAAATATTTGTTAAGACCTCTACTGTTTGCAATGAAATACCGTTGAAATAATCTGAAGGCACATCATGTTTGTTTTTTTTTTTTATAAATGACATACTTTGTTACATCGGTCTCATGTTTAGCATTTAATCATATTGAGCCACTTTGGGGTGTTTTGGAGGAGCTAGTCAGGAAACGTTTTTCTCCACCAGCATCACGTAGTTACCTGGCGACTATCCCTGCAAGAAGAATGGCTTAAAATTGCTCTGACTACTGTGCAGGACTTGTGACAAGACAAATGTATTATCTGCAAAAAGACGCCCCACACCATATTAATAAATTGTGGTCTAAAACCAGGTGTTTCAGTTCCATTGTCCAACCCCTTTACATGCTTACAGTGTGTCATTTATGTGGTCTAATTCTAAATGTCATCTCTTTTCAGTCACTGGCTGACCAGGGTTTTACTGCCTTCAGGACACAGCCCCTATGGGGATGGACTGACATGGGATATCTATCCAATCAAACATGACATGATGCCCGTTTGAGCATTTCAGTACTAGTAGACAAAAGCTTGCTTCCGCCCAGTTCATGCCATACGTCACATTTCGTCTCCCAAAGAAACATGTGGATCATAAATCTGCACAAATGTTGTCTTCACTTAAAGTGACACAAGATGACGAACCTTTTTTTGTTTTTGTTTTTAAAAAGCTCAGTGTTGTTTGACCCAATTTAAAGTGTTTGGATGTGTGTGAGAAATTCTGTGAGCTGTTATTTCTAGTGTGTAATTTACAGCCACATTAAACTGCAATTAAAGATTCACATTTTATACTCTTTATGTATGGTGCACATTCCCATGACATGTCTACGGATTTCATTATAATTATTAAATAAGGGTTTTGTTTTATCCACTAGTTTTAGGAAGATCTATGTAAATTAAGGGGGTGGTTATTGTTATGTTACAATGTTATAAAATTACCTTATACAGTTGTACAAAATATTTGAAATAAAATTTGCTTTTTTTATTCTGGTATGTTGTATAGTACATGTCTAAAATGTTGCATACTGTAGTATACCGTGTGTTTGTCTTGTCCCTGTATTATACAGTTAAATCCAAAAAAAAGAGCGCCCCTGCTGTATTTGCAATTAGAAAATGCACCCCACCAATAGCTCCTTCTTGGATGGAGGCTTTTTAGCCTTTTATGAACACAACACCCTAATTTTATGACATTTTTAACTGACTTGCAAAACTTTTTGTTCATTTAATAATAAAATTTTGTTAATGTTAGATATGGAAGCTATTCATGTTTTTCTTTTTATATTTTTCCCTTTATCAGATGTATGATTTTTACCATAGTTTGTTATTCAACTGAATCCTTTCCCCCTCCATCATACTTACATTCCATTTATCATTCATATCAAATAAAATAAAAGTTAATTTGTCACACAAATAGTTATACGTGTTACAACAAGCAGTGAAATGCTTTTGCAACTACCTCAAGTAAGAGGACAAAACAACAAGATAAGATACCCTGGACTATTTTGTTCCGAATGTGTCTTTGCTCATAGAAAACACAATATTATTTGCTTTTTCATTCCACATATCTTGTTTTGAAAACTAAAAGTTTTATTTAAATTTGAAACTGAAAAAACATCACTTAATTAGCTGATAAAGTAATGTAATGAATTTCCCCAGAAGTTTGAAAATGAACATTTTATCTAACTATAGATTTTTACTGTCTTATTTTTGTTATTTATCTTATTTTTTCTTACATAGTTATGTTTGAGGTTTATCTAATCCGTGCCATTAAAAAAAAACAGATTTAGTTGTATTATTTGTCATTCCAACAATATAAGTGGTATACAGCATACATTGGAACGAAATACCATTCTCCAAGGGGCTACATCAAACAGCAAATGATTTATAAATCAGTGTTTGATGTTCTGCCGTAAATTATTTCGGCTATTGGACGATAATTTACTGATTAGTTTACCGTGTTTTAAATGGTTATTATTCTATTGGGAGTTTTTGATTCATCTTCATCCACCTAGTGGAGCCTCTTTGACATTGCATTTGGATTTGGCGCATGACGATGACGACATCCATGTGAGACGTGGAGGCCAGGCAAAAGCGTGCTGAGAACTTCAGGGCTCATTTTAACTGACAAAATGGGGAAAACAGGGAAACTGCGTCCTGGAGCAGCACAGAAAGCAAAGCGATGGAAGAAAGGACATAGCAGCGATTCAAATCCTCAGACGAGTCGCTATCGACAAGCTGCAAAAAGTCGCTTTTTCAGTCGGCCGATAGGTAAAGTTTAGTGTTTACTGTTCCGCTCAAGCACTGACCACGTGCTTCCACCAGCCACATATTATTTCAGACTTTTACATCGTTAATGTATGTGGACAATACTCCATTTTAGTTCGAAGTGTATGAGTGTCTGTTTAATGAACTTGATTTCATGTACATTTATTTACATTCTGCAGCATAAACCTGTTTGAGTTTTGTCGTGTCGGTCCTTTGACCATTTAAACGTAGCATCCGTCTGCCACGTGTTTAGCTAAATATACAGATGGTCTATTAATACATGGCCATAATACATTAATGTCTACTGTACATGATTTAGACAAGCCCGCTAGTTTCTTGCTGAAAGTAACGTTAACATTCAGTTTGGCACACGTGTTACATCATTTGTCTTACTAAATATGCTGTGGCTTACTCAGAGCCGTGTCCTTAATCCCTTTGGACAGTTTTTGTATGGTTTTGAGCAGATATTCTCTGACATTATGCAGTGCCTGACTTCTCAAATGCTCGTTACATAACTATAAATTCTACTGGGAAAACTCAGATGTGAAGCCTACTGCACAGTGCAGAATATACAAAAACAACCGTATGACCAAGAAACAATCAGATTATTATTACCTGGAATCCACAAATGTCATCGTTTTGTAACTGTGTAGGCTTTTGTCGTAGAGTTTCTCTTATAAAACATGTCCATTAGCACAACTCTAAAACTGCCAAAAGAACAAATTTAAACTTGTTTTTATACTACAGTGTAGCTGGTTTATTCTTAACTACTAACTTGTATTGTTCTACATTTATAGAACTTTTATTGTTCTACATTAAAAAAGTGTAGAATTAAGATGTAAATATACAATGTAGAATAATGCAGATATATAGGTATACTACTATAATATATAAACGTGGAAGAATATGAAATATAAAGATAGCAGCATATTGAATATGATATAAACAGTATCATATGAGTTAAACAGGTGAAATATGAATTACATTTAGCAGCTTAAGAAATATGAGTGTTAACACAGTAGCATTTGGAATATAAAATTTACTTATAAATTAATATAAATTTCAGCATGACCGCACACAAAGCAAAGTCTATGAAGTCCTGATTAAATCAGAGTTTGGTAATAGAAATAAATGACTGGTTTACACAGGGCCCTGACCTCAAATCAATTAAATACATTTTGCATGAACTAGAGCAAAGGTTGCAAGTCAAGCCCTACTGCCTCACAGTGTCCAACATCACATATGCTTTTAGATGGATTGGCATAATGTTTTATGGGGAAATATTTTTTGTCCTAGGTTTTATTTTAATTTAATTGGTAACATATGTACCCCTGCAGCTTTGTAACATGCTGTTATTTTTTCCAGCGAAAAGTGATCTTACAGTTGATGCTTTGAAATTGCACAATGAGCTGCAGTCAGGTTCCCTGGAGACCAGCCACAGTGGTTTGGAGGATCCCATGGAGGAAGCAGAAGCGCTTAGTGCAAAAACATCTGCCACATTTCTTAGTGGACTGTCTGACTGTTCCAATCTGACCTTTAGAAAAGTTCAGCGATATTGGGAGTCGAATTCTGCCACTCACAAAGAGGTTTGTTAAACTAAAATAGAGTAATTTTTTTTTTTGCTGACTTGTATCTTTTGGATAAATTATTAAAAATACCTTTTGTTTTGTGTACAGATTTGTGCTGTACTGGCAGCTGTTACAGAGGTAATTCGTTCCCAGGGGGGAAAAGAATCAGAGACTGAATACTTTGCAGCTTTGGTGAGTGTTTTTCAAGTTATTTGTAGTGTTTATAGTAAATATATAATATAATTTTAGTTAATATAATATAATTAAAGTAATAGTATAAATACAACCAAAAAATGTAACGCTTTTAATGTTGATGTGTTACTCCTGACAAGTTCTTGTCCTTTTGAGGTTGTTAGTCCGAATTAAAGTAGTGTATGAAACCTATGTAAGTGTAAAAAAATATTGTAGCCAGAATTCATTTTTTTTTAATATTTTTTATTTTTAACAGATGACAACTCTGGAGGCTGTAGAGAGTAGTGACTCCCTTGCTGCAGTTGCATATCTTCTGAACCTGGTAATGAAAAGGTTGGTAATGCAGACTTTTTTATTATATTTTTTTTTGCATTGTTTCATCTGACCATGCCTGTTTATTTTACATTTAAAAGCAGTGCATTGATTTGTACTCTAAAATATATTCAACATTCACAGGAAAACAAAATTTCTGTGTTATTTTAGTGTTGGTTTTATAGGTACACTACAGGCCAAGTTTTTTACATTGTAGATTCTCACTAAAGGCATCAAAACTGAACAAACAGGAGGAGTTATTTACTTAACAAAACAAGGTGAAATAACTGAAAACATGTTTTATATTCTAGTTTATTCAAAATAGCCACCCTTTGCTCTGAATACTGCACACTCTTGGCATTCTCTCAGTGAGCTTCAAGAGTTAGTCACCTGTCTTTAGTTGTGCCTATAAGGGTTAACTAGTATAATAATTAGAATACATAACACCTCTTTGTTTATTCATAGTTTTGATGCCTTCAGTGAGAATCTATAAAGTAAAACATTGTAAAAATACAGAAAACGCATTGAATGAGAAAGTATGTACTGTATGGCCTGTACTGTATAGTCAACTTAAAACACCCAGATCTGTAATTATCAGATGTTTTATTAAAACGTGTCTGTAATTGAAGTCAGTTGGAGCATTAATAAATGTAACTATTTTAGCTACTAAATTTGATACTTTAACTAGAAAAATTCAAACAGCCTTTTGTAACCCAGAGAATGATGTCAAAATAACACGCTTGAGGGAAACCAGGCTCTAATAGAAAACCTGTGACCCAAAACATTAGATACTGATGTAATTTATTTTTGTGTCTACTTGACATTTATAGTACTTTTATGTTGTTTTTCCGTAGAGTACCGGCTCCAGTGTTAATAAAAAAGTTCTCAGACACAGCAAAAGCATTCATGGATGTGATGTCTAAACAAGCCAGTGACGACTCTGTGCATTGTCTAAGATGGGTATGTTCATAATTGCATAACATCTATTATCACATCTATTTATGGTGCATCACATTTCTAACATTTGTATTTTATTTACCTAAAATCAGTTAAATCTAAATTTTCAGACAAATTAAATAATAGTAAATTAAATATCATATATTTTTAACTAACATAGTTGTAACAAAGCTTAACTTTCTGGTATATTGTATATCTGAATAGTTTAAAAACATGGCAGAATTTTAGAATTTGCATGCTGAAATGAAAGGCATGGCTTAACAGATATTGGAACAGATTAGTGAAATGTTGCTATATTGTGAGATGATGTGGTATGTTTTTTATACAGATCTTGTCCTGCCTGGCCACGTTGCTTAGGAAACAGGATCTTTCAATGTGGAGTTATCCCTCCACACTTCAGGTCTATCATGGACTACTTAGCTTTACTGTGCACTCCAAACCAAAGGTCTGGTTTCTGCTTACAGTAACTGTACTTAAATGAGCAATGTATAGTTATACTTACTACAGAAATGTATAATGCTGATTTATTTTACATTTTGCAGGTGCGTAAAGCAGCCCAGCAGGGGGTTTGTGCCATTCTACGTGGTAGTGATTGCATGTTTACCAGCACTGCTCCAAACCACCACCCTGCAGCAGCTACCACTTCCAAGTTCTGCATTAAGGAGATTGAGCAGGCAGGAGGTAAAGGTTTTAAATATATTATTATTAAATGCTAAGAGTTGACTATTTTTCTTTCACCTTTTCACTTTGTTCCATTAAATCTTTTCATTGTCACTACAGAAGCAGGTTTTTTTTTAGATAGTGGTTGATTCTTGTCATTGTGGTGATTCTGTCTTATTGAGTATTTTTTTATATGTTTGTTGGTACACACTACCTTATAAGTGTACAAAGGCAGTTTGTATGGCATTATCTAGTTTTTGATCATTTTTATTTATAATTATTTGCTAAAATATTGTGTGTATCTGAGATTTGGTTCTCACGGGTAAAAATAGTTCTACGAATTATTATTGTTTTTATTAGGTGACAAAGAAGACACCACGACCCTTCATGTTTTGGGACTTGTAAAGGAGCTTATTGCTACTTTTCCTCTAAATTCTGTAAAACTGTGTTGCGAGACTCTCCTTCGTGTAATGACTCTGAGTCACGTGGTGAGCAGCTGACCTCATTAGCATTACAGAGTTAAATTTGTTCATACTGGCATTGTTTTTACAATAGTTCCAGAATTAAAAACATGTTTTATTTCTGTATTGACAGCTAGTGACAGCGAGCGCAATGCAGGCTTTCCACAAACTTTTCAGCAGCAAACCCAAGCTGACTTCCATGACTGCAGATCTCAATGCTCAGATCATTACGGTAAAGCTGAGACACATGCACCTTCAAACTGCTCTCCAAAAGCAACTTGTAAACTTGGCTAAAAATGCTGTCATTGATTAGTTTGTGTTACATGGCAGGACCAGGTCAAACACTGGCAATTTTGTACATTTATGTGTTTTGCATTTGTAGCATTTTGTGTCCCAGAAACAAACTTAAAATATATTTCAAATATGTATTTATTTATTTTGTAATTTTTTTTGTTTCCAGGCTTTGTATGACTATGTCCCAAGTGAAAATGACTTGCAGCCACTTTTGGCCTGGCTTTCAGTCATGGAGAAAGCACATGTTCATCTATCCAGGTGGAATTTTAATCTCAATTTGGGATATTTGTTTGATAAGGAATTTGCAAATATGTTAATTTTCTTTTTTTTTAGTTTACAGAGTTCGCTGAGTCTGGGCCATCTACCTCGCCTCTTTTCCATAGCCATGTCCTGTCTTCTGTCCCCGCACACACAAGTCGCCTTTGCTGCCACGCAGACTCTAAAGGTTAGGAATATCACTTACAATAATGTGTAAACCATAAAGCCAGGACAAAACCATAAATCAGGACATAATTAAACCTTGTAATTTGGGTTTGTACAGTCTCTGAATAAAGGTAGGGTAATCATTTTGATTTTGATGTTATGGTAATCTGAATAATTATCTTATTCTAGACCTTGATCAGTGAATGTGTGGGACCTCACATGGCTGATATTGGCCCAGTTTTACCCAACATGTCTGCTGGAAGTGGACATTATTTCTTAAAGATGTTTCAGTAAGTTTATCTTTACACTTTGTGGAAGTCTGTGCATGTGCAAACTTCTTGCAATAATAGCCAATGCGATATATTATATATCTATATCTAAATATGCTATAATAAGGTATACATGTAGTTTATATATGTCTACAGTCATTTAAATTTCTCTCATTAGTCATTGTACATGTATAGATATTAGATATTCCACACACATAAATGGCAAATAATAAAATCACAAATGAAGTTTCTTCACATTCTTTTGCATCATTTACCAATATCGTTGTATAAGGCTTTTGCTGATATTGACCTTCTTGTTTTCTAAAAATTAATGCATTTTGTTTAGTGTTGTGGAGGAGGGCCTGTCCTATCGCTTTCATGCGTCATGGCCATTTGTCCTGCAGATACTCTGCTGCTTTTACAAAGCTGCTGGAAAACAAGCTCATCCCATTATGATTAAGGTAAAACCTAATGTTTAGTGCTCATTTTACTTTGCAGACAATTGTATTATTTTTGTTTTATTTATTATTATTAAATACGCCTTATGTTGTTTCCAAACCTGTTGTTCATTGTGTCAGTTCCATTTTTCATATAGTTGCACTATTACAGAATATGGGTAATCTAACGGTTGCACGTTGGCTTAGTGGTTAGCACATTCTCCTCTCAACACTGGGGATTCCGGGTTTGAATGCCTATCTGGGTGGAGTTTGCATGTTCTCCCCGTTTCTGTGTGGGTTTTCTCCGGGTTTTCCAGGTTTCCTCCCACATTCCAAAAACATGAAGGTAAATTGAATGCTCTAAATTGCCCTTTATATTGTGTGTAAGTGTGTACCCAGCGATGGAAGGGCGCCCTGTTCTGGGTCTATCTGCCCAGCGCCTGAGACGTTCTCCCCTGGATGGGTATGGGGAACCCCCCCGCGACCCTCATAAAGGAATAAGCGGAAGATAATGAATGAATGGGTACTCTAATTGGGTAAAATCTATTAACTTTGTCTTTTTATTGATTATGATCATCACAGGATAAAAGCAGATATTTGTTTGGTTAATGTTCCACTGATGCAAAAGGACAATCATCTTCACTCAACCCACACTTTTTGGCATGTCTGAACCATCTTGTAGATGAAACATTAGTGACAGTAACTCACTTTTTGCTGCACAGGAGTGTCACTTTGTCATTTACTAACCTTTAATTAGCTGCATGCTGCCTACAGGTTGTTGGTGATTGCTTATTTAGCTTGGTGGATATTTCATATATCAGTGTCAGTTTTTCAAATAGCAGTTTCAATATGGTGTTTAAAAATTATATAGCAGTGCTGTCTGATCCACTCAGACCAGCATACTTTGCACACACACCACTTTCACATTTTTCATGGCCGTGTTAAAAAGAAATTCTACCCGTTTTCCTAATAATTGGTGTAAAGGAACTAATGACATGTCATGAAACCTATGGACTAGCAAAACGTTGCTTCTATATGGAAAGTAGAACTGATGAAACTGACAATGGAGACAAGATAAAGCCACATTTGTTTTTGCTTTTTAGAGTTTGCAGTCTCTGAGTGACCTGCGAGCCACTCCTAAATTTTCTTTTTGTGGTGAGCTGGATTTGGCAGTAGGGGCAGCAGTGGAGAGTATGGGTCCACAGATTGTCCTGAGTGCTGTTCCACTCCTTATCACTGGTATTGAGTGAGTAAAAGCATTGCATCACCATTTGATTTATACTGATCTATAGAGAGAGGTGACTATATGTTCATCAGCAGATAATCATCAGATAATGTAAATGTGAAATAAAAAGCAGATGTTTACAGTCAGAAGGATACCAATAAATTAAAGTGTCCATATAGCAAAACCATGTTACTACCTTGATGTTTTATTTTCTTCCACAAATGGTTTTTTTTTTCTTTCTGAAATGCTATGTTTTTTTTTTGTCATGAGTAGATCATCTAATTTAAACTAATAAAATAATCTAATTTGTCTATGAAACAAACCTCTGATATGTCTAAGTGATATTTAGCAGAATTGCAAGATGGGTATTAGTATTTTTTATTCATTTTTGTAATAGATCAGTGGCCTAGTCCTTACATTGTTTTTCAGTGTTCTCTTGATGATAGACTTGTAAACATAAATACAAGCTTGAGGATAGAAAAGACCTTAATTTTAAGACCTTATTTGATTTTGACCTTACAGATTACACAGCTTTCTTTTTACATGTTCTTTGTTGATCGACCACTTTTGAGTATTAATGGTCTGATTAAATTTGTGGATTCTTTAGTGATAATTTTTACCTTGATCTATCTTGATTTTCTAAGCAAGTTCGTGTGACTCTTGCTCAAGCTTGACTATGAAATTATTGCTCTAATAAAACAAAACTTCACTTCACATAATAATAATATGAAGCTGTATTTTGTATACAATTATTAATGTTAGTACCGTACCTTAAATTTGTAAGTAGAATTTTTTTAAATGTAATTTTCTAAAGTAGTTCATATATAATTAGTATATTTAAAATATTTTAAAGCCAAATTAGTCTCTCATAGTTACGTCATTTTTTTTGTATCTTTAGTGATGACCTGGATTTCCCACGAAGCTGGCTCATCCCTGTCATTAGAGATAATGTTAAGAACACTCAGCTGGCATACTTTGCTTCCTACTTTCTGCCTTTAGCCTCTACTCTAAAACAGAGAGGTAAGACTGTCGCCTCTTGAGTCTCTAGTTAAAGCTGTTGGGGGTCTGTGAAACTCATACTGACCATACCCCCTTCCCTTGTGGACATTAAAGTTATTAACTTAGGCAGAACCTTGGCTTTTTTGCTTTGTAGCAGATGAAATGGAAAAATCAGGACAGAAACTGGTGGCTAGTGTATATCAGACACTACAGTTACAGGTAAGTGCAAGTTTATTGTGATTCATGCACAACATTTAAAACTTGTTTCCAATATATGATAATTTGTAATAAAAAAAAAATATTTTCCCCCTCTTAGATTTGGTCTATGCTACCTGGATTCTGCAATAAGCCCACTGACCTTGTTAGCGCCTTCAAAGGAATTGCACGTTCTCTGGGAATGGCCATCACTGAGCGTCCTGACCTCCGAATGTGCATATATCAAGCTCTGCGAACTTTGATATCCAAGAGCTGTGAGACAGGTCAGCTCTCAAAATAGCAGTTCTTATATTTAACCTATTTATATTTTATTACTTAAAGGTATTTTTAAAGTACCTATGAGTTCTCGTGGCATTCAGCTTTCATTTGCTATTAACACGTGTTCCTTTTATTTGTTATCCAGAGGAAGAGAAGGAAGAAGTGGGTCGCTTTGCTAAGAACTTTTTGCCCATCATGTTTAATGTGCACACACAGCAGCCCACATCAGGACAGAATGACCCCTCTAGATTTTCAGTCCTTGACACCATAAAAGCGTACCTTGCCATCACAGACCAAAAGGTAATGTAGCACCCAATATACTAAGTTATTTAGACTGGATTAAACTATGTTTGAATTGATTGTCTAACATACCTGAAATACTGCAAGAAAAGCTGGTAAAGACAAGCCTATATAAAGATATGCATCTTATCAGTTTCGTCCGCCAGTGCGTAAACTAATGATCATCTGTAGAGCCTTAAAGAGCTGTTTTTGCTGTGTGAATTGCAAGTTATAACAAGTCAAGAGATTTTCTAGATTTTCAAGTCTAATTGTTGTGACTGGTGAGATTGATCATAGCATTTCAAAGGTATAAGATGTACTTAGTTTTTCCATGGACAAGATGGGAAATGATGTTCCCATCTCCTCAGGGTGTCAACGGTGAATTCATCCAGGGGTTTTGAAATTCCCACCTCAGTTACGTTACACAGCATATTATTAGTTTGTTCCACAAACTAAACTAAACACCATATTTTCTGAAAAGTTTATTGAAACAACTTTAATTACCTACAGGTTTTCTGCATTCTTGTGATCCTGTACATTAATAAAGTGCTCTATTTGTCTTCTGTGCATACACACAAAATAATTTGTCCTCCACATTTAACCCACCTGTGCAGTGAAACAGTAAAGTGGGCCGCCCTCTAAACACTGCCGGGGTAGAAATTAAGGTCAATTAAGGGCATTTCAGCCATAGCATTTTGGTGGGACTGGAATTCTACCAGGGACCTTCAGGTCACGAGGATGTTTTTTTAATCACAAGCCTACGACTACCTAAAAAACGATAACCGACCGTTACATTAGAATGCAATTTTTTTTGGCACTTTAATATATGTGTATGTATCTCTATTAACTAATTTAAAAAAACTAAAATTTACTTTGTTTAAATATTTAGTAAATGCTTTTGGATTGCAAACTGATATGTTTTTTTAAACTTGTAATGCTAAATGCTTTCTATGCATATTAGTCTATAATTCCACTGCTATTGTTTACAATTATGGCATTTATGCAGCATTTTGTCTTGTTGCACTTCGGGTAGTAGTTGGGGTAAACATTCTATGCCAAGCTCTTTTATTAGAAGACTACAAACCTTGAACATTCCACCTGACTTTGTTATTGGAATAAATATTATATGAATAGTTTTTACAGAAATCATTTTGTTGCTGATATAACCGTAACTACTGTGTCTTTTTCAGTGTGTTTGATTTTATAAAAAAAAAGTCTGACCACTAAATATTGTGATTGCCTGTTCATCAATTTTTCTATTACAATTTTAATGTCAATATATGCTTGTTTTTCTTTTATACAGATGGTACATGTATTTATACAGAAAGCCTTGGAGCGGCTCAGCAGTCCAGACAGTTCCGAATTTACGAGGTAAATAGTAATTTCAGTAGTTGTATGCATAAATCTCTGGTGTTGCAACACAAAGAATTCTAGTTATTGTTAAAAATGGGTTTATATTATTTTTGGGAGATTTATTTATTAACTCTGCTTTCCCCCAGACTTGCTGTAATGGATTTAGTGGTGGCAATGGCTGGATTTGCAGATGTGGCAACTATGATGGAAATCTATGAACAAATCAAACCTCACTTAGAGGTACAATTTCTTTATACTTAATAGTTTTTGCTTATGTTTGCACAGTGTCTTTTAGCTAATTTTTCTGATCTGTCAGTGTAAAGAGTCTGGTGTTCAGAAGAAAGCGTACCGTGTGCTGGAGGAAATGTGTGGTGTAGAAAGAGAATCATGTAAACAGTTTGTTCTTTCCAATCTGGAACATCTTAAAGCTGCTCTGCTGGACACCCTTAAAAGTGCATCCTCACCTGCCAAGAGGGTAAGACTTAACCAGGATTACTGCTTCTGTTCAATGTTTATTAATATGAAGATTGTAAGCTTTTTTCTAATTTTCTCTCTCCCTTGCTTTTTTAAAGCCCAGACTGAAGTGTCTTATTAACATTGTGAAACAGCTGAATAAAGAACACAAGGATTTCATCACTGCTCTTCTCCCTGAGGTATTTACACACGGCAAAAAAATCCTTATCTGTTTAATGTTTTAATGTGGCTTTAATAATAATTTTTTTCTGCCATTAGGTCATTATTTGCACCAAGGAGGTTTCTGCTGGAGCACGTAAAAATGCTTATTCTCTACTGGTTGAGATTGGTAATGCCTTTATCCGATTCTGTGGAAACACCAAAGGTAATTGTCTCTTAAGTATTGCTTAAGCCATAAGGATTTCTTTTAGATTTCAACACTGGTTAGTTTAGACACACTATATGGACAAAGTATCAGTACACAAATCTCAAGTGTTGATTTCAGATTATTTTTTTATTTCTTAATTATGCCAGAGATAAATTCAGCTCCTAGCTATGCATCTCATTAATTGTATGTTTCCTATTTTTAAAAACAGTTTCAAATTGTGCCCTAGTGCAAAAAGAGTTTTGTTTGGAAAAACCTGACAGACCTGCACAGATTTCAAACCTCAACCCTATAAAACTCTTTTAATGATTGGAATCTAAATTCGCGAAAGATTTTATCTTTTGTCTCATCCAAATTTAGTGTCTGATATTTGAAAATGCTGCTCTGCATAAGTGGGAAAAACATTCTAACCTATTCTTATAGCTGTTACAGCCACAGTGGGGGGGAGCAACATGGGGATGGATTAATAATTTTGTCTGATTTTGTTAATTGCCTTTTATATTGCATTTTAATGCCTTAAATAAATCTATCTGTGTTTTTTAGATGCTTTAAATGAGTACTTGTCCCTTGTTTACATTGGGCTCAGTGGATCAGTGACAATGATAACATGCACAGTGCTGGCTCTCTCTAGAATTGTTTTTCAGTACAGAGGTAAGCAGTTCTGTAAATAACACTTACAGTATGTGTAACTTTTCCAATTTGTGATGATGCTGCTGTTCAAAGTGTTCACTGTTTAATCTCAAGTTAATGCTATTTAGACTCTATAGACGTGTCTTCAGTGGAACAGCTGCTGGAGAACATTTGCATTTTGCTGAGCTCCAGGACAAGGGAGATTGTCAAAGCCTCTATGGCCTTCATTAAAGTCATTCTCTTTGCACTCGATGTTAAAGTTCTGGCCAGTAATGTGACAGTAATTGTAAGTACAGAGGTTACATTTCTGACTTGAGAGATGCATTCATTTTGTGGTTGTTTGACAACTGTCTACTTTTGCTTCTTTCAGATGGAGAGCATTGGCAAAATGAAAGATGATATGAGACGACACTGCAGAACAAAACTAAAGAGTGTCTTCACTAAATTAATCCGCAAGTTTGGGTATGTTGGGCAGTAGCCTCAGTGTTTTAAAGGTACAGAAAAGGGCCATTGTTTGCATACAATGTATATAAATTACTGTTGTTTCACTCTTTGTTGTGCATGTAGTTTTGAAATGGTAAAGAGCATGCTGCCTGCAGAGCATCACAAAGTCTTGGTGAACATCCGTAAGGTTGAGGCCAGAACCAAGAGGCGCAAGCTGATTAACAAGGCAGAGGATGAAGAGTCAGAAAGCGAGGAAGATGTTCCCAAGGCCAAGACTGACAGGTTTTATAGCATTTAAATGTGGATGGCTTTGTGTTTCTTAATAAACAACTTAATTGGATTTGTAGCAACCTGTTCAACTTTCCTTTTCATCCTTCACAGTATTGAGGACATCCTAGCAGAGACAGACTCTGAAGACTCTGAAGATGAAAAGCCAAAGAAAGGCCAGAAGAAGTCTATTAAACCAAAGACACAAGCATGGTTAAAGGAAGGAGTGTCTGATGAACCACTTAACTTTCTGGACCCTAAGGCAGCACAGCGAGTCCTTGGTAGGAAGCTATTTAGAAATTTTGTTTCAGTGACATTTCTGTAGGTGATGATCTTACATTATAAAACGGGTAGTTCCAGTCCTTAAAAATGGTTGGCTGAGCCACTTGTCTAGCTGTGACATTATTCACAATAACCCACATCACCCAAACTGTTTTATGAACTGTGCTCTGTAAGTTGGCCACTAGATGGCAATATTTGATTGATTGTAAAAAAAAAATCTGAAATTTTTTTACTTGCGTCAGGGTTCATAAAAAACAAATACGGACATGATTATGACACGAAAGGCGGGTTTATTGTGAATAAACTACGGGAAACCTCCGCTTGTGCATCGTGCCTAATAACACCTCTTTCCCGTAGATTATTGACAATAATGCACACCCATTTGTGCCTTATTGTTTTATTAATAAGCTCCTTGTTGGATGGTAATGGATGCTATGTCTGATTACACTAGGCATTGGAAAGTTTTGTTATTCCATACTCAATACAATTGTATAAAAGCAAAATGCTATCAGCAGGACACAATGCTTTTTTACATCATTATTAAGTAGGAAATTGAATCCAGCCACTTTATTTGGAATGCTTGTTTGTTTCTTTTTTTTTTTTTTTAAACTTTTACTTACAACCTGTATTGCCAATTTAGCGATTTTTGTCGTTTATATTGTTTGGCTTTTTAGACCCTCTAGCAACATGCTAGCAAGTGACTAGCAAAAAAACTTTTTCTGTTCACTTTCTGTCCTAAGCCAGCAGAGTGTTTTGCCATGAGCCCCATTTCACACACACTCTGTACTCGAACAGTCAGAGCAGACCTGCATTATTCCATGTCCAAACTGCACTTAAACTGCTCATGCCCAAACCTCTGCCACTGATCCTCACAATTACAGAGCAGGATGAAAAAAACAAATGCATTTATCTTAGTGTCAGTCACTTGCCTCATCCATGGTGTGTGCCTCTATGTAAAAACATTTAGCAAGGTTTCTAACAGTATATTTTTTTTTATGTAAATTACATGAATCAATTTTTAATTTGGGTCTGGATAAATCATTTCAAGAAGTTACAGCTTATCAACAGAAGTTAATTTATTTAGAGCTCATTTGTAGTTATAACATATTTAGAGGTTTTTTTTTTTTTGTTTTTTTTTAACCGACGTTTTTATATCCCACAATCATTATTGGGTAAATGGGCTATCATGTAAATTATGTGATGTAGCAACTTTTAGGACGGCCAATAGCTGCTTTTTTTTTTTTTACAGAGGAGTTACCAAAAGTTATTACCACGTAAATGTACTTCATTCTACAGTTTTACAATTACAGACTTCAAACACTTTTTTGTCATTTTTATTTTTCTGGTAAACAGGTACTGTTTCATTGTTGGGTACATTGATGTAAGTGTACTTAAGCTGTTCACTGTTGAATTACTTTGTTTAAACAGACACCTAATTTTAAGTGAATTAGTTAATTGTTGTGGAAATAACATAAACATGCACTTTTTTCTGTGATGTGCTTTTAAAGTTTTTCATTAGCCGGTGATTGTTTAAATATTTAAGCAAAAGAGTACTGATGGGCTTAATTTCAATACACATTATTGCTGATTGTGTTGTTGGGCTTAAACAATGTTCAGGCTGAAGTTCCTCACCACCATGCATACAAAACTATGAATTGTAAAATGTCCTTAATGTTGCCACACAAGTGCTGTTTACCAATAACCAAGTGCTGTATGACATGTATAGTGCAAAGTAGTAAATTGGAAGATCTGCTATCAAAAATATTATTTACTCTTCATTTATACACAAACTTTGTCTTTTGTGTTGCAGCTACCAACCCCGACTTTAAGAAGACCAAAATTGAGCATGGGTTTAAGGTGACGTCAGATGGACGATTAATCATCAAAGAAGATGAAGATGAGAAGCCTGGTAAGCCTGCAAACATCTGAACAAGTAAGAAATTAAACCAAACTCTGTATAATACTGTATAATCGGATTTATTTAGATGCTGACAATGAAATTGATGACATCCTTAAAGAGGTTGGAGTCAAAAGTGTAAGTTAATTTGTAACTTTTTGAAGCATTGATCTAATTAAAAAGAAAACACTAAATGTTTAAAATATCTTCCCTTCTGAATAGAAAAAAAAACAAAAAAGAAAAATCGAAGCTGATTTGGATGACGATATGGAGATTGAACCACAATTAAAATACAAAGGTATAAGAAGGTTTCTAGTATTAAACCTCAATGAGAAAACTAAAACAAATTTCCTTATTAAAAATGAACTGCTTATTTTAAATCAGCTGGTGGAGTTGGAATCCATAGGCCATTAAGTAGACGAGAGGAGTCTGGCTCGGATTATAAATCAAAGGTAAATTTTGCTTCTTTTAGTTTGTCCTGATAAAATGCATTGAACTACTGAACTTTGAGAATAATTTTATGTTATCACCTCAGACAGAATTACAGATTTTATGCTTTTTAATGGTCTGTATACACTGTATATACCTAATGTAGTATAATTAAATAATGTTGGTGGTTGATTGTATATGATTAATTTAAAAAGCCTAGCCAATTTAATTACCAATTAGTTTCCTTTTTCTATTCTATTTTTAAAACTATTGTATGTCAGTCATTTAACTCCAATACAATTTATATTGCAGACTAAAGAATGTGCTAAAATGTTAATTTATAGTTTAATATTTGTAAAGGTTTTTTTTTTTTGGTCAGTTCCTTTTAGTTAAGCAAAGCAATTGTTTTCAACCAGAAAACACAGGTTATGAAAGGGGACTTATTGCGTTACTAAAGCCGGTTTGTATATATATTTTTTTAATGGATTTAAGACTTTCATGAGACTTTTTGACTTTTAACAGTGCTTTATTTTACTCAAGAGTAAAATACAGTGGACAGCAAAAAAAAAACTATTTAAAAAAATAAAGAATTAATTAATCTACACATATTTAAGCAAAGTCTGGTGCGTGGCAGAGCTCGTCGTCCACGATCAAGCAAACTTCTTTCCTGCTGCACCACACCGATTTAAGAGTCACTGTTTTTCATGCATTTGTAAGAATTGAAATCAATTAAAAGTCTAGATTTAACCAGTTGGCTGAAGATCCTAATCACATCAGATTCTGCCGCCCTGGTCACTTTGTTCTTTCTACTGATGTATACAGCCATTTTGCTCTGTCCTAGAATAAAGTTCATCAGTTGACCCTTGAACTTTTTTTGACATACTTAAAACCAAGAATAAAAATCACATTAAGAGCATTTAAAACCGAACTAAAAATGATAGATAAGGGACGTAGTCTGAAACAGTGTAAACAGGTGTGAAACACGGTTTCTCTCTGGTGACAGAAATGACACTGGTCAGATAGAGAACAATAGAGAGATAGAAACTTTATTTATCCCAGTGTGTCTTGTATGTTAATGGAAATCCGAATTAAAAAGTACAATATTCCCATTTTTAAATTAATTTAACTGTAAATTAAAAGATTTTTTTTTCATTGCAGAAAGGAAAAGGTGACCTTAAGAAAAAGGGAAAACATGACCCGTACGCCTATATTCCTCTGAAAAAGGATCAGCTGAACCGGAGGTAACCATACTAACTGGCTGTTCAGAAGTGGGTACTGGCACTAAAATATTTAGCTTTTAGGCTGATGTGGTACATTTGTGTTGGCAGGAAAAAGGCCAAGCTACAGGGTCAGTTCAAGGGCATGGTGAGAGGAGCAAAGAAAGGAGCGCTGGCTGGAAAGCGCATGCACAAGAAGAAAAAAGTTTAAAGTGTGCTTATGCAGTAAACCCAATTGTAACTGTAGAATTTATTGCAAAAGGTTCCGAATGCAAAATGCATGACTGTATATTGTTTATCCATGAAATAGTTCATCCGTTTCATGTTTAACCATGAAAACTTACTAAGTGGTTAGCACCCCTTTTTGGCTTCTTTAGAGTTCTCTTTAAACACCATCAACAACATAACTGTTTAAAGTGAAGATGGCCTGTACGTATTTATGTCTTAAATGGATATGGCTTGTAAAGTAAATGATGAAAAAAATGATTTCCTATGTTTTTATATTTTTTTTTAACTTCTAGAACATTTTTGTTTAATATATGAACTATTATTCATTTCATTAAGCTGTTAAAAATTGTCTGTGGACCACTGGAACTCAAATTTAAGTATTCTGTACATGAGTTCTTTACTTTTTTCCTCCCAAATTGAACCTTTAAAGTACATTTCTTAACAGCTCCACTAGGCGGCATAAGTTCCCCATCAAATCTTAAATAAATCTTAAATAGTCCCAAACCTTTTTAAATCAGTTTGAATAAAACGAATTCCTTCATTATCTTAAACAAAAATCTGCGCATTTTCGCAGGAAGTCATAGAAGAACCTCTAGTTAATGACTAAAGTTTAGATTTTCTTAATAAGTGATGAATACTGGGTGTTTTATGCTTTGAGCGCGCACAGTTTTTTCTTTGTAAAAAGTGTTAGTTCTAAGAAATACTGCACTTTCTACTGCTTAACACAATGTATTAGATCTGCAACTAAAATAATACATATATAAAAGCAGATTTGTTTTAAATATTGATTATGATTTGACTGATCAGTCGTTTTATGAAAATTGCCACAGTTTATGCTCTACAAAAACAAAGCACTTTAAAATAATTAAAATTGCTCAATATGTTAAACTGAATGTTAGGTGCCAGGAAAGGAAAACAAATCATGCAGTGAAATGTATTTGTTTCTATAATTGTAAACTTACTAAAAATCTGAATTATGTAAAATTATTGTGCTACTTGTTAAAAAGATGGCACACGTGTAATAATCAAACTGGGCAGTAGTATGCAACTTGTGAAGTATATGAGTTTTTATTTTGGAAGTATGAAGCTATGACTCTGGTGCAAAGCATACTAAATGCTACATTGAATTACCCGATTTACTGATAAATCTATGTTTTTTTTTAACTAAAATATTAATGTTATTGTTTAATAAAAAGTGGATTCTGGTATTAGTACATTCAGGCTCAAACCAAACACGGAAACGCATAGATTTATGCCAGAAGATTTTCCTAGCTTTAGTCAAAAAGCTTTTTTTTTCATGACTTCAAAGGATCTCTGAATTAATATTTTTTTAGGTTAAAAAAAAAAGTTGTGCATGTTGGCTTTTAAAAGGTTACTTGAGTTGAATTGTGATTCAGTGTGGATTTGATTCAGTTAAAATGGAGCAGATACCAGGAGCCAGGAGACCGGCCAATAAATATATAAAGCTCAACCAGATATTTATGATAGCCAGATGATTTTGGTACAATAAAGCAACAAGGCATAAATTATTGTGAATAAACCATGAGAGAGAGTGTTCTTAGGCACGCCCAAGTGCCATTTATTCACAATAACGCACAACCTTGAGTGCCTTATTGCTTTTATAAACTGGTTCCCAACACACTATAAAAAATAAAAAAGTTTTGATTCATAAATGCGTTGACTGAAGGCAAAATTGCTAATAAACTCATCTTCCGCTACATAATCCAGTCCATTTTTTAAAATGAACCCTGACCGCGTATAAAAGATTTCCGGTCTCTGTAACAATCAAATACTGCCATCTATTGGCCAAATTACAAAATGCAGTTTAAAAAAAAACTTTGGGAAAACAGCATATGTTATATCATGCATGTGATGCGGGTGTTTGTGAATAATCTCACGGCTAGACAAACTTCAGCCAATCAGATTTAAGAACTGGAACTACCTATTTTATAAATTACTATATACACATTACAAATGTTTGGTTTCTCTGTCTTCTAACAAGTCTGATGTGTGATCAGTCCATCGTGCATCACTGAAACCTTTTCCACTTTGAGTTTTGCTGTATGGTTGGGGTAAAAGATTGTGTAGCGGAGAGTTTTAAAAGATGCAGGTTTTTTGTAAACAGCATTAGTGTTGGGTAAAGCTGAAATATTTTTATAGATCTACTTTTAATCTTTTATTCGAAAACGGACGCAAAATTTAAGATAAAGGACGATTCTGTATGCCTTCTTTCTCTTGTTAAGTATTAGGGAAGTTGCAAAACAATACTGAGGTAGTGCCGCAGCTTTTGAGGAGGCATTAAGTATTCCGTCAGAGCGGAAGTAAAAAATATGCAAACAAAAATACAATTAAAAAACCCATTAATCAATACTTTTGCAGACATATCGATGCATGGAATCGCTGGCTGTACAATCGGTTAATCGATTAAAATTCATAAGTATTTACACCCCAACACACACTCAACTACCTTTGCACAGTTTAATTAAAATGTATTCTGCACATACTTAATGTGTGAAACATTTTATATGCAGTAAAACTGTTTTTCATTGTGTATTGTTAAATCAGATGTGACCCAAGATAAGTAAAAAGATATTTACTAAGTCTTTATTTCAGGTTTATTTGTATAATTAGCAGATAAAAAATTACTTACACCCAAAAGTCCATGTTCCATGCACAATGTGAAAGCATTAATTTAATACACAATGAAAACACCAAACTGATTTATTGATGATTACTAAACATAGCAAACAAATTCATAAACATTATTTTTTTTTGAGCTGTCAATCTGTGCTCAAGTGCTTTCCAGGAAACCTATGCTAAATAAATAGTAAAACAACTGAACTGCCCTGCAGCACCATTGTGTTTTTTTTTTTTTTTTTTACAAGCAACTAGGTGATCTGAATTTGACTTTAAAGCAAAAGAAAGAACCTACAGCTGGTTAAAATACATGCCAGCACCAATTGATTTATTGTCATGTAGTCACAAGTGAAAGCCAAAAATTGTACGATTTGTTTTCTTATAATTTCTTGTAACGGTTCTATGATTCAATTGTTATTTTTTTGTAATTCATTAATAAATGAATAAATAATCTATTGCAGCCACACTGTAGAAAAACATATAAATTAAAAAGGCAAACTTTTGATTAATAATAGTAATAGTACATGATTGCAGTTTTATACCAAAGCCAGTGCAAAAGTTAAGGCTACTGATATCTGTGTCTTTAGCAGATAACATTACCAAGGGACTCATCAAAAGCAGATTCCATCTGCTTTGGTGGAAATGGTGGTGGGGAGGGGAAGAGGGCATTTTGGTACAGGTTTTTTATTTTTATTTTTATCTTTGCTGTCCAGCAACAAGTTTTAAGCTGACTAATTCATGACTTAATTTAGGGTGCTAAACTTTCTGCATTGTTCTCAGTGCCGGTTCCCAGGACAGGGTGGGGGGCGACATGGAGGGGGTCTTGGGGGTGCGTGAGATGGTGGGGGACTGTGAATTGATCGTGTTGGTGTCGGTGGACGAGGTGGTGGGGGTAGAATGTTAGAGGCTACTATGTTGGGGCGTACTGAGATGGAGGGGCGGATCAGAGGTCGGTGCTCTGCTGGAGGTGGTGGAGGTGGAAGAGGGCAGCGTGGTGGTGTCCTGACTGCCTCCCTTTTCAGCCGTCTGAAGTTGATGCATCTTCCCTGCAAAAACAGATGGTAGAATTACTGACAGTTAAAAGCCAAGTTCACCTTAAATGTTACCATCTGTAATTGTAAAAATGTAAGTATTTTGTATTGTTAAGTATTTCAAAAAAAGAGTAATCACATAATTGAAGTGTAATACAGCCATTTATAGCTATTATTATAAAAGGCAAAGACTTAAAATCAATAACGAATTATTGGTAATAGAAAAAACCAACAAATGATCTTCAGAACTGTGACATAAACTGAGATCTTTCCATCTGAATACTGTATAACTGGTTTTAAATACTGTTCTTACTCAATGTGCTCTCTATAAGAGTCTATTATAAAACAGGTAGATCCAGTCCATAAATCTGATTGGCGAAGCCATTTGTCCAGTCGTGATATTATTGACAACAATGCAGACCTCTGACTGCTTCACATTTGTATCAATGCATAAGATACCATACATTATTTTCCAGACTCTCATAACCCCTGAGCAGTGCCCATCCAGGGAAAAACATCTCGGGCGTTGGGCAGATGCCTCCTTGACAGGGCGTCAATCCATGACTGCGTACACACTCACTCACACAGCAACACACACTACACTGGGCAAACCGGAGAGGAATCCGGAGAACCCGGAGGAAACCCACACAGACACGGGTAGAACATAGAAACTCCACCCAGATTGAGATTCGAACCAGGAATCCCCAGCACTGAGAGATGAACATGCTAACCTCTATGCCACTGCTTTCCTACAAGTTTGTTTTAATGTGCTGAATTGCCCCTATACCATGATGCTAAGTGGATTCCCTAAAAGGCATTTAACTTTACAAACTTTATACCCAAAATTCATTGCTGTCATTCATAATACTGTCCTTTAAATAATGGGGGTGGGACTAAGCGGTTGCAGAATTGCACTTTGCAAAAAAAGGGTAGTGGTGAAAATGCTTTTCATCGGCATTATTACAAGCACAGTGATTCATCGTTGTCATAAAAGCCATATGTTTAGTTACTATTGTTATGAAGATCATGGCAAGAAAAGTATTGCTTTTGTAATCTGTTAAATGAGCATAGTCAGGAATATAGTTAGACTTCACTTCACTGAATGAAATAAACACATTACAATAGTTGTATATGGCACCAACACACTGAACACATCTCAGTATAGGCATCAGGAAAAAAAAACAAGATAAAGAAATTGATTGATCAGATTTTTAACCTCTTTTTAAAAGCCAAATGAGACAATGTAATTCAAAACAAAAAATACATCTTCAGTTCAGAAATTGCAGTCAAGGGCAGATTATTCCTTAAATCCATTTGAATTATTTTCAGTTCAGTGGCAATGAGAGCAGCCGCCAGGGAGGTGCCACTTTCTGCCATGCCGTGTGATTGCTTGTCAAACAAAACAGATGGAGAGATTAAAGGCCACGAGCCAGACCGTGACAGGAAAGGTTCCCCTCTTTTGTTTCGCTACTGCATTGGATCAAGGCTAGAGCACTGGACAGTAAAACACTATTTATAATTTCCAAGTCAAAGCCAAGAGGGCAGTTTTGCTCACAGATTAGGCATTGGTGAAGTAGTTAATAACACAAACCCCCCATTTTATATGATGTGGAAATTAACATTTGGCTTCCAATTAACCTTTATTGCTCATTTACTTTAATGTGCTGCAGAAATCCATCTAAACACAGAGAAATTACTCCAAAAATGTATTGATGCTTACTTTATATTTAATTGTGTCTGTTTAAGTGGTTCTTAATTTGTTAAGAATGTTTGGTCCAGCAGATATTTTAAACTTCTATTTAATGGCAGTTTTTTTCATATGTGAGCCATTTTGCTTACTGTGCTCACACTGAGGAATTTGTCTTCCACATTTAACCCATCCGTGCAGTGAAACACACACATATACGGTACACACACCAGTGAAGTGAGCACACATTCAGCCTTGGGCGCCCGGGGAGCAATTTGGGTTAGGCGCATTGCCTAAGGGTATTTGTTGGGACCGGGAATCAAAACTGGTACCTTCAGGTCACAAGTCTGGTTGCTTATTCACAAGTCTACGACTGAATAAACAGTAGCTAGATTGTCCACCTATCCAACAGTTCGAAACACACCTGTTAGAGCAAAGAAGGTGAATCACCAGCCTTACTACAGATTTTGCTCAAACCTGAGGCTAAGTGCAATTTTGTTTACATGCAGTATATAATAACATGTTTTATAGTTTTCTATTAGATTGCATGTATACATATTAAATGAACACTAAAGAGAAATCTATAATATTCTACAATGGTCACAATTAGGAACTATTATTTAATATTGTTTAACATTGACTTAACTGGATAGTGATTACACAATCAATAGACTTTAGGGTTGCAATAAAAACATCAAAAGTTGGATTATCATTAACAAAATTTGAATAAAAATGACTATAAATAAATTAATAAATAAATAACATCTATAAAACGGTTACATTTTCGATCATGTTCAATTAAATGACAAGGAACAGAGAAAACAGCATTGCACCAACTGGGTGTTGTTGCAAGCAATGTGTTTTGTCTATCTTCCCCAGAACCTGCTGTTCAACTGCTACAGAAGCTCTTGAAGACTAGTGGGGGCCTGTCACAGTAGTTTGAACCCCATATGGACCGATTTCTCTCTCTTCCTTTGCAAACGCTCACAGTCGCCCCCTTTGCATCTTCCTTACACACATCTGCACTGTATTCATGAGGCCCTATTCTCATTCAGGCCATATGGTCGCTACAGTGCATGACTGTTGCTCTGCTGCTGACCAAATTGTCCCATTCACCACACATGACTACCAGAGTGATGACTTCACACACCCAGTAAAGCGAACCAGAAACAAATCTGCATAACCCCCACACTAACCTGACAATGCACAAGCACAATAAAATTCAGTTTCTACGCTTTTCACTGCCCCCATGTCACATTGTAAAGCTCTCTGTTTAATAAGGTGTTAAATCGGACCACCAAGTTTCTGCCTCAGAAACCAGTATTTTACCAAGATCCAGTGTGAGGGAAAACTTTGGGTCACATGCTTTTCCTCCCCACTTGTAAATTACATTGTCTTGGTAACTACCATTTTCGTCTCACATTCCATCTGGTCATTACAGAAAAAAACAGATTCCACAGATTGTCTTAGCACTAAATGGGCAGAACCATACCATACATGGATACTCACTTTCAACTTGAATAGTCTTGTAAGCAGGTCAGACAATGTTTCAGCCCAAACTTTTTCTGAAAAGCACGCCTTTTTTTCACAGAGTAATAAAACAAACCTGCCATGTTTACATCACAATGAGTGTGATGAAGCTTATACATAATGAGTTTAACCTGATTGACCCCTGGGTTATGCATTAACTATACGTCCTACGTGTTACCAAGTCTTTCCAATTGTTGTTATCAATTTAGAGAGGACAAGAGGAAAGAATACATCAGTTATAACCACAGCAAACGCCAGTCTGCATTATGGATTTTTTTTGTATTTCTGAATTTACGGTTGAACGTTTTGAAAAAAGTTTTTAGTCTGCTACAACCTTGTATCACTGTAGTTAGTCATATAGTAAATAACTTATCAGTAAATAATGTGCGAGAATAGTCCGCAGCAGTTTTGCCAAAAAGAAATTTGCTCTTATTATTATTATTATTAGGCTACAATTACCATACAGGTAGTTTCCGTGTTTAAATCTGATTGGCTGAGTCGTATGTCGAGCTGTGACATTATTGACAATAACACACATCTCTAACCACGTCACATTTGCATCAATGCATAATATACATTTGTATAGTATATTTGTATTATTACAGTTCTTTTTTTATGGAAGGCGTTCTGTAATTTGTCCTCTATAAGGCAGTGTTTAATTGACGGAGAAATCAGAAACCTGTTACTCAGCGATCAACGCTCACTTTAAAAAACGAACTAGATAAAGTTAGGGAAGACCAGTTTAATACTTTATTTTGCTTTCAATAAACATATTTATAAATCAAAACTTATTGTATTATAATGCATTTGTAACTGTTTTATAAAAGCAATAAGGTACTAGAGGTGTGCATTCTTGTGAATAAATCATGAGAAAGAGCTACAAAAGTAGCTTGAAATACACCATAGATCAAATGGCTTGTTATTTATTGTTATTATATGTATTTAATTATTGAAAACCACAATGCCAGGACAGCTGATTGTCCATTATCCAAACAATAGTCATATGGAAATGTAATATATTTTGTTCATGTATAAGCATGTTGTTGGATTTGGGGAGAAAACTACATTTCCATGTGAAAGCCCACACAGGCACAGGGAAGGTATAATAGATAGGATAGACAAACGGAACTTTCTTGCTATGAGATAAGAGTGCTAACAATTATGACAGTCAACTGCCTTAAGTAGATTGTGAAAAGTTCAACCAGTATTTATTTGAATAAAAAACACCATATCAAAATGTTGTAATGGCATATGAAACAAGCTTTTAAATTCTTTTCTATTTTCTACAATACCAAACATCTAAACACCTTTATTGACATGTGTTTTATCTATTAAAGTTCTGATTCTAGTCAAAAATACCCACTGTGTGGCACAGTGGTGCAGCTGTTAGAGCTTTTGCTTTACACCAATCAGGTGGATGTAAGTTTAATTCCTGGCTGTAAAATACAAAGTTTTTTTAATTTTTTTATTTGGGAGTATTCTCTTACATTTCCAAGACACGCTGAAGGTAAAGATACACATTTCCTGACCCCAAGACTATTTTACTTGCCTTTTTTTGTTGGAAAATCACCCCTTAACAAACAAACGTCTGTGTGGAACATAATGAAAGAAGAAACAAAACATTAAAATATGCTGCAGTGCTACAAAAAAAAGGAAAAGACAAATTTGCAGAAAAAAGTAATCAGAAGGAAGTTAAGAGTTAAAGACTGGGGATATTCACTATGGTATGTACAGATTTTACATGGCATTGTCCTGCAGGTGGGAATGAAACACACAGCTCACTGTGAACATGCTCCAACCAGTCTGAATGCTCCAGCTGTTATCAGCCAAATCCTTTTCTTTGGTGAATCTGCTGTCTTTCCTAGTGCCTTTTAAGACCCCTGCACAGTATATAGAGCAGCTGGGTGCTGCCCTCTCTCGAACAAACACCCTATTCTGCAGAAGTGCCCAATAAGATAAGTCCATCCACAGTGAAAGTGGAGCACATGCATAGTCAACTCAATGAAACTAGACTGTATGCAGTGCAGAGCTTTATTTCACAAGAAAGAAGCCTTTCACAGCCACGCAGATGTGTTGCCATGACACACTTAGTTTTGAAGAAATAATGTGGCATGTCACAGAAGAAGATGTTTGTCACTGTTATAGAATAGAAATAGAGTGCAGACAAAGGTTGTGCTAAAATAAACCTGCACCATGGGCAAGAAAATTAGCACCAGCTTGTACAATGCAGAGCATTTCCTGTTTTTACGTTTCCTAAGCCAGCGACTAAATCCCTCCTATCCCAGGAATTCATGCAACGAACAAAGAATCATTGTATGAACATATAGTTTTATGCAAAAGTTTTGATATGCCTGGTCATTGTAAATGTAATTTTGGTTTTCCAAATGAAAGTGGGTGAACACGTTATGTACAGGGAATAAACTTGTGCATGTTTTAATGCATGCTTTATTTATTTACTAAACTTAACATATTAAGGGCAAAATCATAAACTGTGGCCAGTAAAAAAAGAAATTTATTTATTCATTGTCTTTTATACATACATTTATTCATTCATTGTTGCTTAATCCCCCACAATGGGTGACGCAGGATGAGGTGGGGGGTGACCATCCCCATCCAGGGGAGCACGTCTCAGACACAGGGCATATACACCCAAGACAAGGCACCAATCTATCGCTGGGCACACACACACACTAGGAGGCAATTTAGAGCATTTAATTCAACTTGAATCCATGTTTCTGGACTGTGGGAGGAAACCGGAGAACCCGGAGGAAACCCATGCAGACATGGGGAGAACATAGAAACTTCACCAAGATTGAGATTCGAATCGGGAATCCCCAGTGCTGAGAGGTGAATGTGCTAATCCACCATGACGCCCATCATGAAATGTTTAATGTAGTGAATGTTTTAATTGCCATTTAGGAATTTCGACAAAAAATGTCATTAAAGCAGGAGTGTCTAAATATCTGCATAAATCTTTAAAATGGCGTGTAAAGACATGATTGCTTTTGAGCGACATGGTGGCTTAGTGGTTAGCACATTTGCCTCTGAGTGCTGGGGATTCCCGGTTCGAATCCCAATCTGGGTGGAGTTTACTTGTATTACCCATGTCTGCGTGGGTTTCTTTCGGATTCTCCGGTTTCATTCCACATACTAAAAACTTGACGGTCAATTGAATGCTCTAAATTGCCCTGTATAGTGTGTGTGTATAGTATGTGTGACTGTGTGAGTGAGTGTGTACCCAGCGATGGCTTGGCGCACTGTCCTGGGTGTATCTGCCCAATCTTAAATACTTACATTTACATTACAACTTTGCATTATCATTATTTTGGATTATCTCTGTGCCAATCATAAAAGAAAAAAAAAGTCATGTATGCAATTGTTGAAAGACGAATAGGGAATTGGTATATTTGTTGCTGAATATAAAGTACAGCACAATATTTAACCAATTCTTTATGCAATGAATCTGTTTGCATGTGACAGCTTAGTCTATAGCACTGTCAGGCCTGGGATTAATTCTCAGGGTCCTTTTTGTGAGAACTTTTACACACATGATAAATTTTAATCTTTTTAAGTGTAATACCTATGGAAGTTAAGAAAAGGTTTTCATACACTTAAATTCATTATTTTTTCTCACCCCTTTGTTGATTCACAAATTGTTTTGCAAGACCATCAACAGATAGCCACATCAGTATGATCGGCTTTACTTATCAAACATTTTAAATATTGTTCTAATGACTGATTATATTATGGCACAATAATACAAACCAGAATAACAAAGTGTAGTCAGCATAGTATGGTAATGAGACACACCAGTGTTATGTGTTATAGCTAAATGCTAATTCTTAGCATTTCAGACAAATACTACTGTCTTAACCTGCCTTTAACAAAATGTAAAGCACTATTAGATATATAATTTCCAGTTGTACCTGTTCTCCAGGCTGGGGTCTCATGAGTGAAACTTGGCCATATCCACGGCGGAGCAGAGACCACAAAGCATCCAACTTCCCCTGGGCACAACAGATTTAACCGAACTTTTAACAAATTAACAAAACTGTACAAACGTTTTAGCAAGACATGAGAATTACCATTTTAGAGCTTTATAGTTAAATAATGACAGTTGTAGTTTGACTTTCTTTATGTGATTAGGTTAAGTTACATTTAACTCTCTTAATATCATGTATTTAACAAAAAACATCTTTACGAGAATATCCTTGATAAGATTCATACCCTTAATTGTACATTAGCATTGTATTAGGTGTACCTACATGACAATTTGAATATCCATGTCAAAAACTCCATGTTCAGGCACAGGGTCAGTCTTAATACAGCAATCATTGAACAAAATGGCTAAGTTCCTTGTTTAAGTGCTACCACTTGGCAAACCTTGTAACAATATTTAACTTCACAATCAATTTGCCAAAGTCATAACTACAGTGTCACCACTTAAATTGGTTGGGGCTAAAATAGTTTTATTTTGTTGTTATGTTTTAGATCAAGAATGTTTACAATAAAAACTACTATATTACCTTAATAGGAGTGTACCATTTCCTTTGTTGGGTATGCAGTGCTGTGTTTTTTCTTGATCTTGTTTCAAATGGTTCAAATTCCTGTTCAGGCATTGTTATCACTGCATTTTTGGGCTTCTCAAGCTTAGCTCCTTCTTCTGTAGAACCTTTCTCTCCCCAATGCACCTACATCATACCAAAAATTATAAATAACAGCCAAAAATAACACTAATAATGTTATCGCTATAATAATGCTATACGTTGCCTATTCTTTACGCCAGTTCACAATAAATCTGATAGATAATGTTTACTGGTAAATGTTTTTATGCGGTAGATCATTAAAACTGTCAGTATGTCTTTGGAATATGGGAGAAAACAATTAACTAATTTTAAATCTATTACCTCCATTCTTTTAATGCCTCCAACTCCTCTGCCTCCATAATAGGAAGCATTAACCGTTGGCCATTTCTTTTTAGCAATTTCTTCTTCATCATCAGACTCCTAACCACACAATGTGTAAAAATATCATTAAGACTTTATTATGACCTTGGCCCTTGTGACAACCGGTCATAGTTTGTGAGTTAGTTTCCCAAATATAATCACTATATTACAGAGTACCAAAAAAAAACAAACAAACAAAAAAAAAAAACAGATTAAACAAAGTTCAAGACAAAAAATAGCAGTTTTGTAGAAAGCAAAGCATAGTTAAATGTTGAATTACTTAACCAAAGAAACACAGCTCCTTGTTTGAGGAGTCATTGTTAAGTGGCACAGATGCAAAAACTCCAAGGCCACTTCCACAAAAGATCTTTTATTTTCCATTAGCATTGATGGCTATTTGCCACTGACCTTTGGATACAAATTGTGCACAAGAGAGGCATTCTGTGATTATGCTGTTCTGTGTCTGTGTGTCATTTGGCTGAGCTGCTTCTCTAATCTCTTTCTTTAAACAGGTTTACTTGTGCTTATGTTGTAGTCAACACATGTCATACTGTCACAAGGCACCAATAGACTGCAGTAAGCCTGGGAGCCATGTGAATACTGAAAATCTTATCTTCCTTATAGTTATATAAAACAAAAGGAGTTTTATAGTATTACTATTCATCGATATCTATATAAGTCTATGTAAAAAGAAATCTAAGTTGTCTGAGTAAATAACGTGGTGTAGACAACATGATTCTAAACCCGTTCAAGTAAGCCCGAATATTTTATTTAAATACTAGATAATGGAAAAAGTTGTTTTCATTGTGAGAAATGAACTTACAGGTTTTGGTGATGGAGGAGATTGTCCTTTAATGACCTGTTTGCAAAATATAACATTAAATAATTAAAAAATAATAAATCTGAGTTAGTGATCTGAACACGTGCAACAACTTTACCCCCCTTATTATGATTCCTTTTCAGTGTTTCTATTCCTAGGCATAGTGTTCTGAATTTAATAGTTTTTAATATTTAATAGTTTTTAATAGTTGTTTATATAATGTTAAAGCCACATTAATAAAAGACACAAAAATAGCAAACTGGGATTGTTTACATTAAGGGTATACTGGTTAGAACATGTATTGTGCTTATTATAAGATATATTTAATGAAGTCCCACAAGCAAAGATTAATCTAAACTATAGAGCATCTTCACATGAAACTTACCACAGTGCAACACAGAGGCCAGAACCACCACATTAGAAGCATGCCAACAATCAGGAAGATCACAAGCAGTGCAACAAGTAAGATGGCGCCATTATACTGTATTTACACAATTACAGAATTCATTACATTAATTGAACATTAAAATGTACACATTAACAATCCAACAGACAGTAATTTACTAGCAAGCACACGGAAATCTCAGTAAGATCTCGCTCTCTCTCTCTAAAAACGCACAAAATTTACTTAAACATGTGTAAATCTATATTTTGGTGATTGTTTTCAGAGTTTTCTTTTTGCTGCATATGAGAACGTAATTTTGGTTAAATAAAGTGGTTTCAAAAGTCAAAAAGTCTCTCTCTCTCTCAATGCATGAACGACATTAACTCTTTTAAATCAGTGTGGTGCTGCGGGGAAGCAGTTTGCTCAATCGAGGATGACGAGCTCTGCTTCGCACCACA
>JAOUQT010338344.1:0-13005 GCA_025769995.1 Xyliphius kryptos | reverse complement strand
CCAGTATTTAAAGACATTTAGTTTAAACCTCCTAAATACATTATTTTAGTTGTAGAATGAAATATATAATTTGCTATTTTAGCGCAAATTATTTTTGATTAACTGACAACTGTCCCTGGTCTCCTTTACGGATAGATTAAAACTAGTACCTATAGTTTATTACCTGATTTTGGATGCAGTTATGGAGATGGAGCAGAGATTAGATGAGGTTTTAACATCCTTGTAATATGTAATGTATAAATTTATATTAAACACAAAAAGCAAACAGCAGCGTATTAATAATCATCTGTTTCGGTGTGTGTGTGTTGAATTCCCCATTAATATTCAACACATTTTTGTTCGTTCAGAATTTTTTTTTTCTTGTTAAAGGTGAGAAATATCTTTTCACTTCGGCTCTTAATTTCAATACATTACAAAAATAAACATTTGCGTCACATGTCTACCTCGTGTGTCTTTGCTTTTGCCCGTTTCCCGCTGCGTTGTGTTTGCCTTTTAAGTGGCCACATCCAGCTTGTTTTTCCCCACCTCCCATGCTCCTCACATACAGAACTGATGCTTTGGCAAAACACAGTGACCTTTAAAAGAAATACAGACAAATAACCTTTCCTTTGCTGCCAAAATGTCAACAACTTTCCTTTAATGTGCTGGGGTTTCTAGTTATTTATTCCTGAGCAGACTCGTCTGGCCGGCGTGACCTCCATGCTATTTCTTTTCCCTCTATGATCCTAAGACTCTGGCACATCCTAATTAGAGGTGACAGTAATGCTGTAACCTCCACATGACTGTGAGCTTTCACACTGCGTGTGCAGGTGGGACTTTATTACGGTCCTCACTGTCCCCTTACTTTGCATCCGACGTCCAGAAGACGTAATGAGAGTGAGACCAATAGGGGGCTGGAGTAAGTTCGGTCTGTGAGACTGTGACCCTTCATTCATAAACACTCCACAATTTAGAGACTCCCAGGCTTTTTTCACATAACAGTCCACAAAATGTAAACTCAATTCTGGCATTATCTAAAAACAGAAGTGCTGTACTTTCTCCCTCCTCCCACTTTCACAGTTCATTCTTTCCTTCCTGTACACACGCACACTGGATCACATGCTTGCAATCAGTTATATAATCTAATACATTTCAACTTTCAAAAAAATGTCCTAGGTGCTGGAATTCACAGCCTCCATTTAATGCAACTGTAAAAAAAATGTGATTCGAATGAACAATCTCATAAAACTGCTGAAGAAAAAAGACATGAGACAAAAGAAGCAGAGTGAAGGACAAGAGCAGGAACAAAGACAGAAGCAGAGATGAGAGCTGGAACAGAGCTGATTCAGAGATTGGAGCAGAGACAAAATTAAAGACTGAGATCAGAATGATGGACATTAGTGGAGACAGGGAGGAAAACATGGATTTAAACATGAACAGAGACGGGATCAAAGACAGATACAAGACCTGGGATGAGCAGAGGTGATAAGGAGGACCAGGACAGAGACAAATACAAGAACAAATCTAGGAATAGGATTAGACAGAGTAATAGAGACAGAGTGAGTAGCAGAGACAAACACCGGTATAAATACACAGATTAGAGACATAAAGCAGCGACAAAGATAAATGCAGGAACAGGATTAGAGACACAGAGACATAGACAGAAGCAGGGACAGGATTAGAGACACAGAGCAGAGACAGAAGCAGGGACAGGTTTAGAGACACAGATCTGAGACAGAAGCAGAGACAGGATTAGAGACACAGAGCAGAGACAGAAGCAGGGACAGGATTAGAGACAGAAGCAGAGACAAGATTAGAGACACAGAGCAGAGACAGAAGCAGAGACAGGATTAGAGACACAGAGCAGATACAAAAGTAGAGATAGGATTAGAGACACAGAGCAGAGACAAAAGCAGAGACAGGATTAGAGACACAGAGCAGATACAAAAGCAGGGATGGGATTAGAAAACTATGTCCTGTATATACAGTTGAATTAATTAGTTGAATTTATATGTCTAAATTTTAATACCAACATATATATACATTCTTACTTCCATGTTGCTTAAGGGGCTCCGTGAATACTTAAAAAACATGTAGAGAAACAAATGGACTACATACTGTATTTGCAAAACTACAAATGTGGCGGGGAAAATAAAATGGCCGTCGAATCATCGATTTATTTATATAGATCTATGCCGACACCTAGTGGAAAATTACCGTACCGCTCTTTGTCCCTCTGCGGCCTCCGTCCGTGGTAGAAGCGCGTTTGAGGACCAGTGCTGACGCGACGTTAGTGTAGAGCGAGCCCTCATACGTGTCACTCTCATTCCCTCACAGAACCGAACCGCGGCTGCAGCATGGCTCCGAAAGTCAACAACAAACAACAATCCGAAGAGGATCTGCTGTTACAGGACTTCAGCAGAAACCTGTCAGCCAAATCCAGCGCTCTGTTTTACGGGAACGCTTTAATCGTCTCTGCCATTCCGATCTGTGAGTGTCGTGCTAATGCTAACATGCTAATTAATTACACTAACCGTGAACTATTTTATTCTTTTAGAGATTATAGGTAAAACGCATATTTAAATATATTGTAGAATTCGCTTGTGTAAGTGTAACTCTGTGTGTGGTGTATATTTGTAGTCAGTAAATTACTCCACACTTGCTTGATTTAGTTGGAGCTTGAAGCTCTGTCTGATACCAGCTCCTATTTTCTTTAAAACTCATACATTTACATTCGTCCTAACTGGTTTGGAGTCAGAACAACAGGGTTGGTACAGCATTTCTGAAGCACTGAGGGTTAAGGGTCTTGCTTAAGCTCCTACATTGGTAACTTCAGTGGGATTTGAACCCATAACCATCAGGCTCAACACCCTAACCACTGATCTAACACTCCCATCTTTAAATGTCACAAAAACTCTTTAAACATTTCTTTTTTTTATTCTTTCCCCTGCAGGGCTTTTCTGGAGGATATGGCACATGGATTTGGTCCAGTCAGCAGTATTATATGGCGTCATGACGCTTGTCAGTACTTATTTGGTCGCCTTTGCGTACAAGAACGTAAAATTTGTTCTAAAGCACAAGTAAGTTTCCATTATACTTCATCTTTACATTTCACATGTTATTAGGGGTTCAATAACCTATTGATTTTACTCAGATTTTTTCTTTTTCTTGGGTAAAAGGTGTTGGGCAGAAAAGACTTTTCCCCATATTTTTTGCTGATTGGCATATAACTGGTGCTTGTGTGGCAAAATGTGTCTACCCTGTTTCCCAGAAAATAAAACCATGTTTTGAAATGCACACACAAAAACACACTATATGGTGCAATTTAGAGCAGTCTGTTTACCTTGAATCCATATTTTTGTTTAGCAATTTAGCAAAACCTCTACTAGGTGTTATTTTCGGGAAAAATGAACTTGGGCTTCTAACTTGTACCTGAAAATTTTCACAGTCTATACACATTTTCCCAGACAACCCCCAGTGTGCTTGGTATAAAATAAATCCATACATCAAAATTTGAATTAATTCATAATTTATAAAAAAAATCTAAAACTTAAACACTTTATTCAAAAATGAACTTCACACAAACGTTCCGCACCAGTCCCTGAGGAGGCCAATCACATTTGGTGCTCTTATGGCTTTATGCCTATTCTTTCACATATGTCGTCATTGTAATTCGTCTCCATGGAGAAAAGTTGATGCTAAACATTTCAGAACATCTGAAAATTCAATTTCAAAGCACACAGCAACCCCCTCCACCCAGAAAAAAGCTATATACAAATCAATGCATACGTTTTAATTATTTCATCAATTTGCAGCTGCATTTAAATTTGTCATTTAAGATGCATTAAGAAAATCTCAGGATGCTCAATATGATCTTATAAATATAATTATTATTAATATTCTGTTAGGAGACATAACGAGTGTTATATTTTCAGAGTCGCTCAGAAGCGCGAAGATGCCGTTTCTAAGGAGGTGACGCGCAAGCTTTCTGAGGCCGACAACCGCAAGATGTCTCGCAAAGAGAAGGACGAGAGGTAAAGAGTGATAGTGATCCATTTTGCCAACTGTACTTACACAGAGGAATGTGTCCTCCACCTTTAACTCATTCGTGTAGTGAACACACACTGAGTGTGCACATATCGAAGTGAGCACGTGTGCACGGAGCGGTGGGCAGCCTTGTATACTGCGCCCGGAGAGCAATTGGGGTAAATTGCCTTGCTCAAGGGCACTTCAGCACTTAGCGGGACTGGGAATCAAACCGGGGACCTTCAGCCTGCAAGGCCTGGTTCTGCAACTGCCCCAAAAAGTCACATATAGAAAGCTAAAATTTTGCATCACATTCATTTTACAGGGACCTTTTCCAGTGACTTACCCAAACTCCATGGTTGCATTCAGAACACAGGATCAGCCATGATGTCCCGTCTGGAGCAGTCAGGGTTAATGGGTTTCTGTGGACTCCGCATGTCCTTCCTTTGTCTGCATGATTTTCTTCAGGAACTTTAAAGACCTGCTGATTAGAGACAGTGCATTGGTTCCTGTAAATGAGATATTTTGGGTACCTGCTCCTCTCAGACATTAAACTCTCACAAACATGCAATTCCACCACCCAGTTGATCAGTCATGGTTACATTGTGAAAGGGGGCATAATGTATTTCATTTATTTTGCACGTCAGGATTCTGTGGAAGAAAAACGAAGTGGCAGATTACGAGGCAACAACCTTCTCCATCTTCTACAACAACACCCTGTTCCTGGTTCTCGTCATCGTTGCATCCTTCTTCCTGCTCAAGAACTTCCATCCCACAGTGTAAGTCACTGTCTCTGCCAAATCTCCTGAACCCCCCACCCCCTCCCCGCGCTGCAGTTGTTATAAAACTGACATTTCAATTCTGTTACAGGAACTACATCTTGTCCATCAGCGCCTCCTCTGGTCTCATCGCTCTGCTGTCCACAGGTTCCAAGTGAGCGCAGCTGATGCAGAGATGAGATGATCGAGAGGCCGGAATGCTGGGTGGGTTGGGGGGAGTCGGACTGAATGAACTGGATCAGAATCCTTCTGGATTTCCGTGACCCAAAAAAACTGTCAGAATCCGGTCCTTCATTTTTTTTTATACCAAATAAAAAACAGTGAACTCAACACTTGTGCTTGTTGTTGAATAATTATTAACATTCTTAAGTCTTGTAATTTTAATAAAAGAAATGTAGGGTTTTTAGGACAGATTTACCGCATGGACACTTCTCTTTTAACACTTTATTTCCAGAATGAAAGCTGAATCTCTTTACTGCATAAACAGAAGTCTGCATCAGTTCCAGGAGCGAAATGCATTAACGAGCAGAGATTTAAACAGCCTGTACATTTCATTTATTCATTCCTTTATATAGATATATATTTATATATACACACAGTATATATAAAGCTTTCAAAACAAAAAAAGAATCCTCTTGCATGATTCTGTTTTAAAAGCACAATGAGGTCATGTACACGGTTTCTTTCTTATATTCACGTCAAGAGACGAATGCAGAAGCCCTGTGTTGCACAAGCAGATTATCATCAAGGCACTCGGTCCAGTGGTGAACTAAAGCAACACCACACGTCTACACTCACCAAGCACTCTGTCAGGAACTGTACTCTGGGATAGGCCTTAGGATTTTGGAGCAGACACTACACTGCTCACAGTGATGCAGCAATGTCTTAAGGAACAGATAAACTACAATCTGTCATCATAGAACTACAACGTGCAGCCACATGGTTAGTAAAGCAGATTAAACTAGAACTGAAAGTTGGTGAACAAACTTCAAAAAGTTGGCTAGGAAAGGATACAAGTGGCTAAAAAAAAACAAAAGGAAAGAGGATTTTTTTTAAAAGGGGCGTGACACAAAAAACTTACATAATGCTCCAAAAAGCATGGGCAAACTAAGTGGCTATGGGTACTATGATACTGCCAAATTTCAACATTTTATGTTAAAAAATGTGGGACGAGAGACCTAGAAGATTTGTGCAAGAATAAAAATATGAAGATAATCTGTCAATAATGCATCATACCACCGACTACTTCTCTTTACCGACACGAAGACAGGGTTTGAAGAAAGCAGCTGATTCTGGCTTTTGTCTTCAGAGCATAAGAATTTAGATCACCAGCACCTTTTATTTAAAACCAATGTTTAGTTTGAATATTCATTTGTTAAATATTCTGAACAAGAAAATGTCGTACAAAACTATTATAAGGAGAAACTGAAACTCTTTGGGAGCAAAAATTACCGCTATATTTTTGGGGAAACTTACAAGTTGGCAAAGCGAGCAGTTGCAGCTGCCCCTCCCTCCTAGCCCATGGAGGGAGAGAGACTCCTGTATGACCTCTATATACAGTGGAATTGACAAGACATCTTATATGTCCACATACCAATATATACATCTAATAATAATAATATATGCATGAGATTAATGCAGAAAAGAGAATGAATGTTGTGCACAGGATTAGAGAAATTTACAGACATTCTCGTGTTTTTTGATTGATTGTGCAGACTGGTTGAGCAACACACGATTACTGTGCACCAGACACACACAGATCTTTTGCATGACTGCAGGATGGGGGTGTAGAACGTTTTGGGCGCTGGGCAGATATACCCAGGATAGGGCGCCAACCGTTCACTGAGCACACATTCACTCTCACAGACACACACACACTATATAAAGGGGCAGTTTAGAGCATCCAATGTATGTTGAATCCATTTTTGGACTGTGGGAGAAAACCGCAGAACCCAGAGGAAGCCCACACAGACACGAATAATTGTTCAACAAATGAAAAGCTGCTCAGTGCATCAGTTAGTTTAATAATTTGTCGCAGCTGAAACAATCACATGCATTGGTTATCCAATGGGAGGCTCCCAACTATTTACTAATCAAATCCAGGAGGTGACCTGATTTTGGACAGGTATTGTATCTCATCTCTACATTATAAATTCAGCTCTCTATCAGTAAATTATTTAAGATCACCTAGGGGGGCAGGGTGTTGGGCTGTCTATAAGAAGGTTGTGGGTTCAAATCCCAGGTTGACTGACATTGCCAATGTGGGTCCTTGAGCAAGACCCTTAACCCCTTATTGCTCCAGAGGGGCTGCATCAACCCCCTGTTGGGATATTTGTAAGCAGCTTTGGATAAAAGCATCTGTTAAATGACCGAATAGAGGAGACACATACACATTAAAGGAACGGTCAGTGATGTAGGACTTGACCATCATCATATATGTATTACAGTTTTGTTTTGTGAGCAGCCCTCAGCAACCACCAGGTTTGGGTTTTAAAATGTGCATCATTTTTTTTTAAACAGCAAACCAGAAAGCCTTTATTTGGCTGCTTTATGGATGATGTGAAATAATAATATTCTTTTTTTTTTAAACAAAACATGCCCATTATTAATCAAAGCAATCAGACTAGACAATTCAAAGCAGCCGTAAAAATATGGCTTTCAGACTGAATGAGGAAAACAAGGAACTGTACAAGGAAATCATCCAAACAATTAAGCTCCTAAAACGCTGAACCAGAAGGTCCCACTGAATGAGAGGAAGCTCACTCTGCCCAATGATCACTAATTTTTATTGAATGTATATTTAATAATACTCCAGATCAGTAGACTGAGGTTGGATTGCTAGCTGCGGTACTAGTTCTGGCTTTGTTCCTAATCTAAGGTCTCTAAGGTTAAAAGCTCAAAAACTACATAATACTTTGAAAAAGCATAACGTTCTCTTCCTACTAACAGAAAAAGCAGGTTTGTTTCATTAGCTGATGATGCAGTTAGTAACGCAGACGCTCATTCAGCAAGCTTTGCACATGATGCCTTGTTGCAGAGTCTGAGTGCTTTGTTTTAGGAAACAAGGCTGTAGTTCTCTGCATGAACAGCAGAGGGTGACATGCTCCAACTAAGTCTTCGGAATCTCCCTGGTTCAGGTGAGGGGTCGGGCAGAGGTGGTGTAACGGAGCGTAGCCACGCCGTTCTCGGCACTCCTGCGACATGACGGTTTGTGACCCTTAGGATGGTGCTCATCGTCATGGTGACGCGAGGTTGCAAAATCAGATTGGATGGGGGGAGCATGCGCGAACAGAACACCAGGCTCATCTCTGTGAGATTCCCATGAGCGAGCAAACCCAGCGGGAACAGATGTGTCGAAATCAGGAAACACAGCAGAGGGATTTGGCTGAAATCCTTACGAGCGGTAGTCCTTTTTACTGTACGGCTTGTTTCCAAGTATGTGGTCTATTTCGGAAACCACGTGGGACGTCATCTTCGGCAGAACCTGCCGGAGAAACATCGGCTTGTTAAAGAACAGAAATCAGTGCGGACTGAAGGGAGATGGTTACACACATGCTGTAAACATGCACATGCTTCTAAATCACCTGAATGGCACCCAGGTTTTCAGTTAACTGTTCTGGGTTGGAGGTTCCCAGCAGAACGGAACTCACGCCCTCGTTCCTCAGGCACCAGGCTGAACGATGGACATCAGAACACAGACAGAGAGAGATTGCATGACCAAGTTTGGACATTACATTTAGTCATTCAGCAGACGCTTTTATCCAAAGCCACTTATAAATGAGACAACACAACATGTCAGTGGTTTAGGAACAACCAGCGTCACTGTAGGATCATCAAAACCTGCGCATTACTAGATCTAGCGCTATACATATTTTTATAGCAAGCATTTATGGAAGAGGTGTGTTTTGAGAAGTTTTTTTGAAGATGAGTGACAGCCTTTTGGACAGTGTTGGGAAGGTCGGTCCACTATTTAGCAGTTGGAATCACCAGACGACATTCATCACTAGAGCTTAGTGAATGAGTTGGAGTGGATTTAGGAAAGATGGATTGAAGGTAAGAGGGGGCAGATCCAGAGACTGTCCTGTAGGTCAGAATCAGTATACGTGAGCTGAATGTGAGCTTCTACAGGAAGCCAATGGAGACAGAGGATGAATGGAGTGACATGAGTTCACATGGGCTGGTTGAACACGAGTCGAGCTGCGGAGTTTTGAACCATCTGTAGAGGTCCGATAGTAAAAGCTAGGAGACCGGCAAGCAGAGCGTTACAACAGTGGAGCCGGGATAGGACGAGGGCCTGGACCAGCAGCTGAGTCGCCTGTTCTGTTAAGAATGGTCTGATCTTCCTGATGTTCTAGACATGAAACATTTCTATACACAAGGCGTTCCCAATACATCGATCGCACAGGGCACGTTGGTAGATCGCTGTGGAACACTCCACAAGTTTGAGAAATGAAGGACGCGGGGGACAGACGAGTGTCTCGGTTAACAAGCTATCTGTACTTTAGCGTTTCAGAGTCAAGTAATCCGGGCTTCAATTGTGATGTGTAAACATGCAAAACATTCCGGAATTTCACATACGGTATCAAAAGCACCTACACACATACCATTCACACACCGGCGAGTGGCCACGCCCCCCGGCCACAATCACAGAACAAAGAACCAGAGCAGAGGGTGAATAACAACAACATTGTCAGCGTACTGATTATGAGTATTCAGCAATACAATACTGATCTCGGTCGGCACGATTCCCGGTTCGAATCCCGATCTGGGTGGAGTTTTCATGTTCCCCCCGTCTGCGTGGGTTTCCTCCAGTTTTCTCCCATAGTCCAAAAACATGGATTCAAGGTAAATTGACTGCTCTAAATTGCCCCATATAGTGTGAGCGTGTGCCAAGGGATAGATTGGCACCCTCGCCTGGGTATATCTGCCCAGCGCCCAAAATGTTCTCCCCTGGATAGGCGCCCAAATTTCCCCACCCATGACCCTAGTAGAGCATTAAGTGTAAGGTAATGATTAAATAAACAATACTGAACTCCTGTATAATTTGTGTGCAGAGTGCAGATGCATGCTGGGACATATCAGTTTAACGTTATACAGCAAAGAACACCATTACAAGTAGTGAATAAATAAATTAAAAGTCAGCTAATTATTATAAAATGAGTTACGTGCTTAAAGTTTCTCGTGAGCTTTACATTTTAACATTAGTTAGCAGGTTGGGGCTCGACAAAACTTATGTTTAGAGCTCAGAACCGCTGATTTATGTAAGCCGTGGAAAAGTAATAAAGAACACTTTGGAAACACGACAAGGAAGCACAACTCGTCAGAACACCGCTAAAGAACTGCGCCAAATAAACCGTTTTAAACATGGAATAACCGAAGATATAACTTAACTCACTTACTTTAATGCGCTTTTTCAAACGTGACGGTAAATTCTTAAATGCCGTGAGCTTCTTTGGCAGTCACACATTCTCATTGGTCAAGATGTGTTTGACGAGGCCGTAAGGTCGAATTGGTCCGTGCCCTTTCGGCCAACCAATCACAAGATCACTCTGCTCCCCGTCTCCCGCCTCCCCGTTTAACATCCAATAGAATTCATTAGCTGTATTGGTATAAAAGATGTCGCGTCAATTCCACTGTTTAAGACGTACAGTGGTTTAAACATATAAAGCGATAAAACCGGCCTATAAACAAGTACATTTACGTGGTAGATTTATTTTGTTACCACATCTGCCTAAAATACATAACTCACTAACTTGAATGAACTTTATTAAACGTGACAGTGAAGTTTTAAATGCCGTGAACTTCTTTGGCAGTCACACATTCTCATTGGCTAAAACGTCTTTGTTGAGCCAGGGAAATCGAATAATGATTGGTTTACCATCCAATAACAAGCTTACTTCGTTCCCTCTAATAAACCCGCCTTCCCACTTAGTATCCAGTAGGACTCGAACTGTATTTGTGCATTTAAACCGCTCATACAGCGAATAAAGCGATAAAATCGGTTTATAAATAAGTACATTAACGAAGTACAATTATTTTGTTACTCATCACCTCTACCTAAAATACGTAACTCATTACTTGAATGAACTTTATAAAACGTAACGGTGATTTCTTAAATGGCGTGAGCTTCTTTGGCAGTCACACATTCTCATTGGCCAAGACGTCTTTGTTGAGCCAGCAAGGGCAAATAATGATTGGTTTATTTCTGTGCCTGTCAACCACCAATCCTCCCCTTTTAAAATCAAATAAGATTCCAACTTTATTAGCTGTGTGAGCGGTTTAAAAACATAAATATAGCGATAAAAATCGGCCAATAAATACAATAACAAAGTAGATTTATTTAGTTATTTACCACCTCTGCCTAAAATACATAACTCACTTACTATAATAACCTTTTTCAAACGTAACGGCAAAATTCTTAAATGCCGTGATCTTATTTGGGAGTCACACATTCTCATTGGCTAAGACGTATTTGATGAGCCAGCGAGGTCGAATAATTATTAGTTTGCCTCTGTGCCTATCATGTATCAATCCTCCCCCATTTAACATCCAAATAAGATTCTAAATTTATTAGCTGTGTGAGCGGTTTAAATACGTAAATAAAGCCATAAAATCAGCATATAAAGACATTAACTAAGTCAATTTATTTAGTTATTTACCACCTCGGCCTAAAATACATAACTCATATACTTTAATAAGCTTTTTCAAATGTAACGGTAAATTCTTAGATGCCTCGATCTTATTTGGAAGTCACACATTCTCATTGGCTAAGACGTATTTGGTGAGCCATCCAATCACAAGTTTACTTCTCTCCCCCACCCGCCTCCCCATTTAACATCCAATTGGGTTTTAACTTCATTAGCTGTATTATCGATTTAAACACACAAATAAAGCGATTAAATCGGCTTATAAATAAGTACATTAACTAATTACAACTATTTTGTTACTTATCAGCTCTACCTCTGAAATACATTATAACTCACTTAAACGTACTTATCAAACGTGACGGTGAATTTTTGAATGCCGTGAGCGTCTTTGGCAGTCACACATTCTCATTGGCTAAGACGTATTTGTTGATCCAGCGAGGTCGAATGATGATTGGTTTTTGTATGTGCCTGTCAGCAATAAATCCTCCCCCTTTAAGATCCAATCAGGTTCAAACTTTATTAGCCATGTGAGCGGTTTAAAAACAGAAATAAAGCGATAAAATTAGTCAATAAATACAATAACCAAGTAGATTTATTTAGTTATTTACCACCTCTGTCTAAAATACATAACACACTTAGTTTAATAAGCTTTTTCAAACGTAACGCTAAATTCTTCAATGCCGTGAGATTTGGGAGTCACACATTCTCATTGGCTAAAACGTATTTGGTGAGTCATCCAATCACAAGTTTACTCCTCTCCCCCACCCGCCTCCCCATTTAACATCCAATTGGGTTTTAACTTCATTAGTAGATAAAATTGGCTTATACATAAATAAGTACAATAACAAAGTAGATTTATTTAGTTATTTATCACCTCTGCCTAAAATACATAACTCACTAACTTGAATGTATTTTTTAAAAACAGACGGTGAATTCTTAAATGGCGTGAACCTCTTTGGCAGTCACACATTCTCGTTGGCTAAGACGTATTTGCTGAGCCAGCGAGGTCGTAAAGTGATTGGGTTGTGCCTGTGCCTGTCAGCACAGTTTACTCCACTCCCCCGCACCCGCCTCCCCATTTAACATCAAACTTTATTAGCTGTATGAGCAGTTTAAACACACAAATTCAGCGATAAAATCAGCCTACAAATAAATAATTACATTAACGAAGTTCATTTACTTAGTTATTTACCACCTCTCACTAAAATACATAATAACTCACTTACTTAAATAGACTTTATTAAACGTGACAGTGAATTCTTAAATGGCGTGAACCTCTTTGGCAGTCACACATTCTTATTGGCTAAGACGTCTTTGCTGAGACAACGCGGTCGAATAATGATTGGTTTATATCTATGCCTGTCTATGTCTGTAAATAAAGACATATAAATTGACCTATAAATAAATGTAGTCAAAATAAAATAACAAAGTTGTTTTGGTTTCCTCCCACAGCCCCAAAACACGAGTTCATGGTAAACTGACTGCTTTAAATTGCCCTATAGTCTGTGTGTGTGTGTGTGTGTGTGTGTGTGTGTGTGTGTGTGTGTGTGTGTGTGTGTGTGTGCCAAGCGAAA
>JAOUQT010338334.1:0-13005 GCA_025769995.1 Xyliphius kryptos | reverse complement strand
AAGGGAATGACTCCCCCCCCCTAACCCTCCCCACCTCCAAAGTGCTAATTCCCAACTGTGTCTGATATTTAACAGCGGTCCAAAAAAGCATGTAATGCTGAAGCTCAAAGATGACAGAAGCTTAAATATCAGCAGCAAAGTGAAGCAAATCTGACTAAATGGGTCCAATCCCGCAGCACTGCTTTGCGTCCCGAAAACTTTAACAAAGATGGAATCTAAGTGATTTCAATAAAATATGCCTGTAAAAATGAATATAAATATGGAAACTCCAGCCAGACCTGGAATCGAACCGGAAATCCCCAACGCCGAGAGGCGAACGTGCTAACCATTAAGCCCCAATTAAATTTATTGTAAAAAAAAAAAAAAATGCTAGAATTCAAAAATAAACACCAACAAAGTTTGTGAAGGAAGTGTTAACTTATAAAAAGCTGTCTGCATATCAACACAAAAAGTACTACACACACTACCAACGACCACAAACACACCATCTACCATCCACCACATGCGGCACACAGCGGGAATTCACTTGTGTTTCAAAGAACAGGAAATTTATATTATAGTAAAAAAAAAAATGTTTGTATAATGGTCATAAACCAGCTGTCTAATTATATAAGGCAGCGGTCAGCTTTATATACTTGTAATAATTCATACAAGTATCTGTTTGAGTCGATAATTAAACTCGGTCATAGTGAATGGAATAATTTTGGGGTGACATCACACGGTGTTTTGTTCTCAACAATCAGCTTTTCTACTTTCACACCGAGGACAGCGCTCTGAGTAACCAGACCATGAGGTCATCTTTACAGGAAATGATCCAGAAACCACCAGCTGACCTGTTCAGGCACAGACAGGAAGTCCTGAACGCCTCTTTAATTTAAAGCAGGCCTGACTATGTGATAGCAATTGGATAACAGGAAGCCATTGGTAATGAATTGAAGCCTTCTTCCTTCCTGTTTTAATCAAACAAGTGCAAAACCCAAAGAGGTGTTGGGCTGTTTTTACAACATGCAGCCAAACGCAACCATAAAGCTTTTTATAAAGAGACAAAATAATTTAGAAAACATTTACAAAACCAAATAAGAAGAAATGTTAGGTATACATTTAATGTATAAATTTTAATCTGTCCTGTTTATCAAACAATAAAAGTAACAAACATTTAAATATTACAGCTTTAAACAGAATAACTTGAGCAAAAGGATGATGCAGGTGTGTTAAATTAAAAAAGCTCCCACACTACACTTAAATCATCCATGAAAAACTTTTCCTGGTGAGAAATACCTTTCCTCTGTTAAACATGTCTGATACTACTGCGTCAAGAAAAAACTATTACAGAGAAACCGAGTGTGACGCGGTGGCGTTGGGGGGAGTGGCGGAGCCGCCGTGCTGATCAGGGTTGATTAGTGCACCTGAAGCGGCTCTGCCTAAATGACTGTGTGCCGCTTTATGAGCTGCTCAATCTCACACCGCGGAGGGAGAGACCGACCACGGAGCTGGTGGGACGGAGGACCCAGCACGGCTACCGCAAGAACTATAAACGCTCAGGATTCTGTTTGTAGTTGTGTTGGGTCGTTAAATAAAGCCAGTTCCGTGTGTTACACTCCTGTTTCCGGTCCTCATCCTTTCCACCCTGCGACACCGAGTCACCACTTTTACAAAAAATAGATTTTGATTTTCACATAAAGGTGGCGTTTGTGTTCATAAAACATGTAGTTCCGGTCCTTAAATCTGATTGGCTGTGCCGTTTGTTCAGCTCGTGACATTATTGACAGTAACACACACCTCTGAGCTCTTCACATTCTTGCTGCATTTTATTCACCACTGCTAAACATGCGTAAGGCTGAGTCACACCACATTTTCAAGAAACTTCTCAAAACACCCCTCTTCCACAGACACTTGCTAAAAATTACTGACTTGTGGTGTTATCTTAATTGTAGGTCGCTTTGGATAAAAGCGTCTGCTAAATGACTCACACAGTACAATGTTCTACCTCGTGGTCGCTGTTATAACCACAGGGACAGATGAAGTGCAAAATCCCAAAGTATAGTTTTGGCTGTGGGAGAATGTGCAGTTAAATGCACTGCATATACCATAGTAGAAATAGAACATGTCCTGAGGTATTTCAACTTTGTTTGCATTATACTTTAATACACTATCCTTTGAATCGGTCTCTTGTGGTTGAGTCCAATATCCCCCAGAGCCCACAATGCCGATCCATTACATACAGAGTACCAGATTCCACACTTACAACAGAACAGGACTGAATCCAGAACCCTGGAGCTGAGAAACACCAGCGCTACATGCTTTTTCTCCCTACAAACCACAAACATGTCAACAAAACACTTGGAAGACAGTTTCTAGATTACTGGCGCCTTCGGTAAATTCAGCAAAATTGAATGAAGTAATTAAGGGGAATTTGGGGTAATTATGTGGTTAATTAGCCGAGGAAATAAAACAGAAATGTAAATGAATTTTAACAAAGCTTTTCAAAAGAACTGTGCAAACTCACTCTCATCATAATGATACAATCATTCAGGTCATTTTGTTCCCACATGAATTTAAATATCAGGTCTTACCTAAAATTGACCAGTTCCACAAACCACCAAACTGCCAATCTCAGTCCAAAATGGCAGCATTACACACTTTATTTAGTTAATTTGACAACTCCATCAATTGGCATGAACCATATTGAGTCTGGGGTCTGAGCAATATGTTGAAGATTCTTAAATATGAGCAGTTTGTTGCGAAATGAACATGATGCTCAGTTACTCATCTACAGCTGTATGACTTACATTATATATAAGTGTTATATTAAGGTTCAAAATGTGGAATTTATTACATAAGAAACCTGAAAACAAAGCCTTAAAACCAAGAGTTTAAGCAGAACACATCTACTCCAACAACCACATGGTGTTCATGGCTCTGTTAAACATAAGCATGTGGAGAAAGATGAGCTCCAAAGGTGTTAATACTGTGATCAGTGTGTGTGTGTGTGTGTATGTACTAGGTGGGTTGTTCCTCCGATGGGCGTGGGGGTCATCCGGCTCCGCGAAGATGTTGGAGGCCATTCTGTTCTTGCGGGCCGGTCGTTCCTCTTCTGTGCCAAAGCAAATGTTGGAGGTTCCGCCGGGGGGCCGCAGCACCCTGAACAGAGCACGAGAACCACTAAACATCAGCAGGAGGACAAATGGACAGAATTAAATATCTGTTCTAACACACTGTACACACCAATACGAGCATGTTAGATATTCAGTAAGCTTTGAACGTGGAGTTTAAATCATTCCAGTCCTTAAATCTGATTGGCTGAGTCGTTTGTCCAGCCGCGCCATTATTGACAATAACACACACCTCTGAGCGCCTCACATTTGTATCAAGGCATCATAGACAATACATTATTTTAATCATAAAAAAATAACATAAACGGGGCGTCACGGTGAGCTTAGAGGATAGCAGGTTGCCTCACAGCGCTGGGGATTCCCAGTTCAAATCCCCTTGTGAAGTTTCCATGTCCTCCCCGTGTCCGTGTGGGTTTCCTCCGTGTTCTCTGGTTTCCTCCCACAGTACAAAAACATGGATTCAAGGTAAACTGAATGCTCCAAATTGCCCCATATAATGTGTGTGTGTGATGAGTGTGTAGATCCAGTCCTTGTCTAGCCGTGACAATATTCACAATAACCCACACCTGTGACCGCTTCACATTTGTATAAATGCCTGATGTAAATTATATTGTAAATTACAAGTTTTTCATAAATGGCATTCTGTAGTTTGGCCACTAGATGACAGTATTTGATTGTTAAAAAAAACTGAAAAACTTTTACTTGCGGTCAGGGTTCATTTTAAAAAACGGACTGGATTATGTTGTATCTGCCCAGAGCCCCTGAGACGTTCTTCCCTGGATGGGCATGGGAAACCCCCCCTGCGACCGTAGTAGATGATTAAGCTGAAGATGAATGAATGAATGAATGAAAAACAGTAATCCAATTCCTGCTACTTTGAGGATGTAGAAGGCGAAAAGCTGAGAAATTCAAAAGCCAAAGAGGTGTCTTTTTAATTATATTCATATATATTTAGTTATTTAGCAGACGCTTTTATCCAAAGCGACTTACAAGTATCCCAACTGGTTGGGATCAGAACACAGGGTTTAAACAGGACCCTGGAGCAATTATGGTTAAGGGTCTTGCTCAAGGACCCACATTGGTAACTTCAGTGGACCTGGGATTTGAACCCCCCCAACCTTCTGATTGATAGTCCAACACCCTGACCACTGAGCTTCCTCTCCCTTTAGATGTGAAGCGTTTGTTACCATTAGTCATTTTACAAACATTTTCCAAAGTGCGACTGAGTCAGAGCAGCAGCGCAGCTGAATCTCCTACATTAAACCCCATTTACATTTACAGCATTCAGAAGCTATGACATCCTACAGTACAAGTTACAGGGGTAGAGCAGCAGTGGCAATTAATCATTTGGTTCATAGTCCAGTAATTTAATTACCAAGCCACCATGAGTCCTTGCTCATGTTTTCCCTTTGCGTTGTGACGAGTGTAAACACATCTGCCATTGACGTTCTGACCTTTGTAACGTTGACTCCCAACAGCTGCTGTGATTCTGAGTAGTAATCTGTGAGGCAGGATGGGCAGCTAACTAAGATACTAATAAGTACTTACTTAAACATTTCAGTACATCAGATGTACTACTGAAGGTTTGTAAGACTTTAAATACTCACTGGCAACTTTATTACATACATCACCTTGTTTTTACAATTTCTTTCCATTTTATCAAATTACACTTATCCTGTAGATGCAGTTACTCTGTGCTGGTCCAAAGTCATGATCGTGAGTAAAGAGAACTAACAAAGTATGTGGGAAACCGATGGACTACATTTATTGCCATTGGTGCATCTGTTGTAAGTAGACTTAAAATTAAAAAAAAAAAACACGGAAACAAGATGTATCTAATTAAGTGGCCAGTGAGTGCATGACTATAATATTCGATATGATGCAATTCATAACTACTAGGGCTGCATGACTAATCTTATGACTGTACACTATTTGGAAAGCTGACTAACAGCAAACACAGTGTATTATCTGCACACAGCTGCAGACGCTGAGCAGGAATTGAGATGGAGCCAGAACGAGGTAAAAGTCAACAGTAATACTGGAATAAACCACTCAATCTGTGTTCTTGGTCAGTTTTTTTTATGAATGTAAGACGTTATGTTGACTAAATCGGCTAATGATTTAGAAGTATTGGGACATGAACACATAACATCTACAGGAGAGTGGATGACATTTCATTCCATGCAGGTCCCATTTTTGCAGATATTATAGTATTTCCTTCTGAGAAAAGGCTTTCTACAAAACTTTTGTATTTGTGGGTTTTCTTGTCCATTTATCCTGGAGAATATTTCAGATGTCAGACACATGTTAGATGACAGGATCTTGCTCTCAGGCTTTCTTCTACTTCATACCAATAAGATTTTGATAGGATTGTGGTCAAGGTTCAGTGCTGGCCAGTCAAGTTCTTTCACACTAAACTCATCCAGCCATTGCTTTGTGCATTGTTGGACAAAGTCAGGTTAAAACTGCTTCTACGATGAATATAATTCCCTAAAATACATGGCTGGGTGCTTGGCTTTATACCCCTGTGGAAATAAAATTGAATGAATCACCCAAGTCAATTATTAATTAGTGTCCCAATACTTTTGTTCATATTGTGCTGAATCCAACAACATTATCATGCAGCATTTTTCTTATGATGAACACGATTGATTTGATTATACCTTAAATATTTAATCTAAACTTAATAAACGTTCCAGCTCTGACCTCAGCTCGTCCTTAACATGTGGAAGCCCCTAATATCAGTACAGTTCCATTTCCACAATGACGGGCGTGCGATAAAAAATTAGCTAAGGGGTGGCCCCATTTGTGAGCGTGCTGACATTATGGGAATGAGACAGCTGCTAGCGACGTCAGTGAGCATCATCAAAAAGCTCAGATTGTTAATGCAGGACTCGAGGGACGAGCTGAACACGAGTTATTCGGCCTACTGACCGCTGCAGGGGACTGTCTCTACACCCCCTCACCCTTCTGTCTCACTTTCGTACACACCCTACAGCTGACCAGAGCCACGCCAAATGGAGATTCCTCTCCCTATCCGTCTGAACTGCACCCACGGGGGTTTGCTGTAACCTTGGCGACCAACTGCACGTTCGATTCCTTTCATCCAATGACAGAAGAAGTGTCTAAAATCTGGGCTGTGTTCCAATTTACAAATGTAAGTTTAAAATGGGGTGTAAACACACTTTTAAGGCTAAATATGTCAAATAGATAAACCCTAGAACCATTTGACCTCATACAATTACTATACACTTTACTTAGTGCACCTTTTAATTGGTACACTTATTTGCCATTTTATCACCTACTATATAGATGCACTTTAGATTTTTTTGCCAGGGCCCCCTGAGGAGTGCAAGTATTTTATAGGTGGTGTACGATTTTCAGCACTCAACTGACACTCTTATGGGGGCAATTTGGTAGGGTTCTGGGGCATAGGTACAGGTGGATCAGGCACAGCAGTGCTGCTGGAGCTCAGAATAATCCACCAACCAAAAATCTTAACTATGGAATCAATAAAGTATCTATTTATCTATCGATCGATCAATCTGTCTGTCTAATCCACAACATTCCATCTTCATCCAGTAATAATTCTGAATATAGTGGTTTTAAATAAGGATCCAAACATTGCCAGTTCTTTAATTAACATTGTATAACATATTTTGTTTAATTCAGGCATGTACAGAATCCGGCCCGCGGGCCCATTTTAGATGACCCGGGCTTATAACGTGACGCTAGCTTCGTCAGAATAAATAAATCATATTTTTTTCCATGTGACAATGGAAATTGTATTATAACAGTGTGTCTTTTTGTGGTACAGGAGCTACTGGTCCCCAGGCATCTTCACTTTATCAAATTTGGCCTGCTTTACAAAAAAATTTGACACCCCTGGTTTAGGTCATTTTAAATAACTGTTGCTTTAATTTAACTTAATGTCCACAAATTTTCAGGACTAAAATATGGGCTGAATATCCAAAGATATTTAGACGGTATATATCTGGCTGGAAAACTAACAAATGGCTCCCATTAAAGTAGCAACATGAAGCATTACAATGTTATAGATGGTACTTTGAAAGTTTGTGGTCTTTATGTTTTATATCATGGATTTAGAACTATTTTAACTATTATGCTGTAAAAAAAAAAAAAAAAGTGGCTGAAAAAGTTATCAACTTAAAGTTCCATGTTTGGAACTGGGGCAATGATCCATTGTGGAGCACACTTACACATTACAACCATATAATACATTAAAATAAAAGGTTTAGTTGAGAACTAAAAGTTCTGACATCAGTGTTCACAGGCAAAGTACCAGAAGCATCATTACTTCTGTAAATAGTTATTTGAAAAAAACACCTAATTACACATTATACCAGCTGACAACGTTAAAGAAATAAAAATCAGGACAGGCCTTCTATGGAAGATGAGCTCCATAAATATATATACTCCATCTAAACATTAATCACAGTGCTGTGACTGAATTCCTGCATTAATTCGTTTACTTACATGTCTATGCTGCTGCAACACATTTATTCATGACATTCCTTTGATAACTTATTGTGTATTTCGCTTTATCGGTTTGTCAGCTCATTTATTAACTACTAAAACCATATCCATCTACTCCCCACAACCACCTTTCACACTCCCTTTCCCTCTATGAACTTATTTAGCAATAAGTTAAAATAAGTACGTTTTACTGTGTCAGTATTATATACAGTGCTGTCATGTGACTCACTAGATTTACTAGTTTGGGTCATTTACGAATTCATGCTTGGATTTTACCAAATGCAAACTTTCAGCATTGGCTAAGGAACTTTTAAAAAGAACACTGCAGGAGTTCCAACTGCAGGACATTTGAGATAAAGAGAATATGTAAACAATATGAGGACAAAGGGAGCAGTGTTACCCTAAAAAATACACTATAAATAAGTATTCAATTCCAAATGTTTAATGCTATAGATGTATAACATAAAATATCCAGTAATGCATTTTGGACAACAACAGATTTCCAACGTTGTTTGAACAGTTTGGGGAAGGCCCTTTCCGTTCAGGGATGACTGTATCCCAGTGCACAACACCAAGGCTGACTGGCCATGAACTTAAAATCATGAACAAAAATTATCTTCTATCCCCCATGTCACAGGAGGGCTTTCTGAATGAATGGACAAAGGTTTCCATATACACTACAAAATATTTTAGAAAGCCCTTGTTTTTGCTGCAAATGAGAAACCAACCAGGCCTTGTGTTGGAGTTAATGTCCTGTTTTTAAGCCACTAAATTTTCTACAGACTTTGCCGTTTGCAGCTGGATTAAAAGTTACACCTGAATTCAGTCACATTACTTTTATACATATAATATTTTAATTACATATGGAACCAAATGTAGTTAATATAATAATTATGACTTTGGGTTCTAAACCCCACTGATTAAACATTTGACCATCAGACCTGAGATTGTGTCCATGCAATAAACTGAGCAAATCCCTTCTGTGCCCTTGACGGGCTGTGATTGACAGGAAGAGATGCAGCTCACCACAAACCAAGAAGACAGACACTTCCCTATATTTGGGTTTTGCCCACTGAGTGCTGTGAAATTATCACAATACAAACCAGAGGTATGTGTTTGAACACTAAATGTTACTCTGCCATGACACTCAAGAGTCTACGTTGACAGTTATAGCCTGAGATATAAATTATAAGCATCTGCTGGGCGTGAAATAAAAAATAACATTATTATTTGATGATTTAACTGAGCAGAGTATTTTATGTGTAAGTAAAGAATAAATAACTTTAATCCTATAACTAAGACAAGAGCAGCTGGTGATCAGAGTCTGAACCTCTTTAACTCAATTATAATGTATGCTGTATAACCAGCTGACTATTAGCAGCATAAGAAAATAACTCTTCACCAGCTGACACACACACACACACACACACACACACAGAGAGAGAGACATACATACAGACAGACAGACAGACAGACACACACACAGCTGTTCAATCCAAATCCCCCTACCACAGCCTCCTAATTTGGGCAAAATGCAACTATGAACATATTCACTGAGTTTGCACAGCTATTCTGTTATTAGCTAAACATTGCATTGTGTTCTCGTCATCCATTACCTCGCCGTCTCCTTCCCGCTTGGCTAAACCTTCACTTAAAGCCGAAGCCTCATTTTCCCCCCCGAGACCCCACCCTACACTTACACCGCCAGATTTTTAGCCCAGCTCCGTTTAAAATCTGATGCTTGTGTCATCTTCCAGGCACAAGGCTACTACAAACAAAGTAAGTGTGATCTGTAGAAAACAAATGACCTGCTTCAGATCCTGTGCAATGCATTATCACAGAATTAAATCATTTTAGATCATTCACAGTTACATCAATGTTCTCATCTAGAAAAGATTAATAGGAAGTGGCTTTCTCATTGAAAGCAATTAATCTAACTTTAGAGTAATAACTTTTAAGTAAGAAATGTGATAAATCAGCATAAATTGAAATTAATCATGGACTACAAATAAGATCATTTAAAATCCACATTATTCTGAATGATGTGATTCAGAAATTACACTATAAGTATTAAGAATGCACAGGGATCTTTGTTATAATTGAAAAAGTACTTCTGAATTGAGGAATATAATGTGCTCTGGACTAATTTCTCCAGAATGACTGCAAATACAAAAAAACACATATAAACCAGACAATGTGCTGACTGTAAGGAGGTGAGTCGACTCCCAATGAAAAGAGTCAATTCGACAAATTTTGGTGCTGAATATATAACGATTCCTGCATTCAGAATTGTTCTGGTCAGCAAAACCAGGTGATGTATATTTTAAACCATGAAGTAATACTTAGACATGAAATAAGGAAAATTAAGAACATAGTAAAATCAAACTAACGTATAGTGTAAATGAAGAATTGTGTGGCACTATGGGCGTCAGAGGAGTTCAATCGGTATTTTTCACTTACCCGTTTTACTTTTTGATTGTTTATGTATGTTTTAAGACTTTTTAATTTACTAAAAAACAAATCTGATTCGGTTCTCGTGATTCAATTCCGTCCCAGAACTGGAACTGCGACCTAGAATCGACTCCGAATCAAAGTCGCAGCAGTGGTTGCCAGGGAAATATCTTTAGCTAACGTTAGGCAAAGTTTGTAACCTAGCAAAACTTCTATATGACAATTTGTTTGAAGTTAAAGAGTTCAGTCGGCTACTAATTTAATTAAAAAAGTTATATTTGTCAACTTAGACCTACCCCTTTGGACTGAAGCGTTAGAGGGTGGATACGAACCAGACATTGATGGCATAAAGATCCAAATAGATTTCTAATGTCCTTATCATTTTATAGGTAACATGTAAAACTGAAAAACGATGGATGAAAAGGATAAACATGTGGAAATGTAATGCGTAGCAGTTTTATTGAGCCTTGCGTCGCTAAAATTGCCGAAAAGCTGTTTTCAATACACACAACAGCGGGCTGCTGTCATTTCAATAGCTACCACTAAAAAGCCGTTACATCCTCCATTAAATTTACCTTCTACCACGCGGATTAAGTACAAACTGGCATTTCCATACAGTAATCTGCAAATAAATCGCCTTAATCCTGGTCTGCCCCGAATCTCTGGTTTTTCTTTTGTTTCCCTGTGTGTTTTTTTTTTACCTGGAGCTATTTTTTGCGTCTGGGTCCATCCCTTGAAAAGTGGTGGTCGTCGTCATCTCGGCAGGACTGATTTAATTCCTAATGCCACTCTTACAAATCGTTTTGAACAATTCTAGACACTAATTGTTTAGATAAATCCTTAATATTCCGTCTGCATGGACTCCGCCCGATTCGGGATGAATTGGGAATCTGAACAGCCGCTTTGCAGAGTTATGCCTCCTGCCCACATTGGCCCGCCCACTCGAAAAAAAAGCGCGGCCTCTGATTAGCCGTTGACTTTTAGACCCAGGTTTTGATTGGATAAGGTTGCCGCCGGTCTAAATTGGATTCTTTCCTGCCCTCATTCCACCTTAATAACAGACAGCGATGCAGCGTCCATTATTGTTCTCGACTAAGAAAATAAAACTGGACATTTAATGAGGTATTCCTTAGGACAGATGTAAACTGTAGTCTGCAATAAAACATTAATATTAATGGGCCCACCTAGTGTTTTAGTGCAGTGCCAGACTTCTTTGTGACATGGTTTTTATGATGGTGCCAGTCTGAGCACTGGATCTGGATTAATATTTATACCACAGCTCATACTTTCATAATACATTTGTACCAAGACCATATAATACTCAAATTATCACACACTACCATGCTGCACTTACTTTATAACACACTAACCACCACACTACAGTCACACATCAATGGACTAACTTGTACTTTGACAACACTAATATACAATATCACACAACATATGCTTAAGTTTACAAACATCTCAACTTTTTTTAAAAATGTGGCTGTAAACCGCATCCCTCTCTATCTACTCTGATGTTTCTACCCGTTTAGTTCGTCTTAACTTAGAAAGAACATTGTGTCGAGTTGCCTGCATGACCTCCAAACACATACGAGTTAAAACGAAAATAGCCTTTATTTAAACAAATGATTTATTAGACAACACAGGTGCTAAATGTGACAAAAGTATATTAGACTCGTTCATAAATCACTTACAGGACTTGTTTTATTCTGTGTCTACTGTCATTATAAAAACGGGTTAAACATTTCCAAAACATGTTTAAAAGCAGGTAACAAATATGCGGTTGGACGTTAATTAGCACAGACATTTGTAGGATAAGGCCGAGATTCATTTCTTCTGTTTCAACCTGTAAAGCTTATTATCCAGAAACAACAGAGATTTAATATGCCAATGTTACAACAGGTGGAAGCATCCATAGTCTTTGGCTTTGAGGTCTGTATGAACATAGTGATGTGACTTGATCTGGGACTACACCAATCATATTTGGAGGGTAATTAAGGTCAGACGGCTTTGGTCTGGTGGAAGACCTCCATCTGCAGACGTCTGTACCCAGTAGGGTTGTTGGCTGTGAACCACTGATGTGGATTTGTTTTCTTCAAAGCAAGCCAAGAGATCACTATACAATTAAAACCAGACTCTTCATACTTCATTTCTAAATATATATATATTTAGGGACTGAGGGGTCATAGGAAGTTGCAGTGTGTAAAGTAGAACAAGCCAAAGAGTTTTTCAAGCTCAGATCACTTTAAATTGAGCCACAGGGAAAAGCTTTGCATCATAACCTGTGCAAAAGTATGTGGACATTTAGTATATAACCAAAATCTCTGAAACTAAAGTTTAAAGACTGGCTTGCAATAGATGTTCCAGTTGTTTTCATCATTGAAGCACTCCTGAATCTTTCTAAATCGTGTTATTGGATTCACAGGGCACCAAACTTTGATTTAAAAAGCTTTAGAATAAACTCTGCTGCAAAGTTAGAGATGCAGTCGTCCAAATGACCCTAATGTGATGAAACTGATAACGGTTGGTTTATTACCAAGCATGTCCACATACTTTCTGATACATATTGTTTATATATAAATAATACACACATCGGTTGAAAGAGGCTCTTCACCCATCATTATGTTTGGAGAAAAGTTTCTGCAGACAGATCTGGGGCAGAGATTGTGGGAGTTACTGTTTGCCTCTTGACACGTTTCAGATCTAGCGCTGCCACTTAAACACGTGAGGTGTGGATGGAGGATCGTTTATGTACAACGAGGAAAAAAAACGAAGTCGATTGTGGGCCGAAAATGTGACTATACAACAGCAGTCAGGAGTAAGTGTGTGGAAAGAGAGAAGGAAGGAAAAGAGAAAGAGAGAGAGAGAGAGAGAGAGAGGAAGGGAGTGAGCCAAGCTGGGGGTGGGGTGGGGTGGGGTGTGGAGGGATCCGGGCTTAGAC
>JAOUQT010338327.1:0-13006 GCA_025769995.1 Xyliphius kryptos | reverse complement strand
GGTGGGAGGAAAACGGATTACCCAGAGGAAACTCATACAGTCACAGGGAGAACATGGAAACTTCACCCAGATAAGGATTCGAACCGGGAATCCCCAGCGCTGAGAGGCAAACGTGCTAACCACTAAGCCACCGTGCCGCTCGCACTGAATTTGTGATTTTTAAATTATATCTAGAGTGAAAGGTGGCACAGGGGCTTAGTGGTTAGCACGTTTGCCTCTCAGCACTGGGGTTTCCAGCAGTTCAAATCCCAATCTGGGTGAACTTTCCATGGTCTTCCCATGCTCGTGTGGGTTTCCTCACGGTTCTCCGATTTCCTCCCACAGTCCAAAAACATGGATTTGAGGTAAATTCGCTGCTCTAAATTGCCCTTATAGTCTGTGTGTGAGTGAGTGTGTGCCCAACAACAGATTGGCGCCCTGTCCTGGGTGTATTTGCCCAGAGCCCAAAATATACTCCCCTGAATGGGCATAGGGACCCTCCTGCGACCCTCATAGACTATTATGCAGAAGATAATGAATAAATGAATCAATACATCTAGTGTGCAACCAAAATAAATATCAAGACCAGTGTTTGGATATAAATAAAGAGAATTTTAATAAAGTTACATAAATCATTCTGTATATTGGAACACTTCTCATTGATGAATACAAGTGAGACTTCCTGATTCAAACTCTTAACAAAACTGATGATCCACATTCACATCAGGTGCTTGGAGCCAAATCGTGCCGGAAAGACCCATAATTACATGTCAACATTAGCTTCAAGCTTGTCATCTTCTTTTCCTTCCCCCACAAATCCTGTTTAAACCCCAGGTGTTTAACTTCTCAGAGATCTGACTGCTTTAAGAAACGTGTGTGCTCAACTGATGGGATTAAGGACACTTCAGTGCATTCGGCTGGTTGAAGGTAGACCTCATTCTTTGTAACGTTAGCTTTATGTAGCGCGACAGTCACATAAGATGAATACTGAGATTTATCAGTGAGCTGTGTTTAATCGGCTGCAGTCATTCAGCCCAAATGGTGAATTAGTCTGATCCACAGACAGCAGTAGTAAATCCAATCAACCTGTAACACTTTTTATAAACATTACAAACAAATTATCAATCAGAAGGTTGGGGGTTCAAATCCCAGTTCCACTCAAGTTACCAATGTGCGTCCTTGAGCAAGACCCTTCACCCTCTTTGCTTCAGGGGGTACTGTATCACCCCTGTGTTCTGATCCTAACCAAGTTGGGATACCTGTAAGTCGCTTTGGATAAAAGCTCCCGCTAAATAACTAACTAAAACATTTGTCTAGTCATGAAATCTTAAGCATCCTTTAAAAAATATGTTCCTATATCAGTTTTTCGGTTTACTGTTACTTTAAGGCATCTACAGAGATGTTTTCCATTTCCAAAGTGCCAAACCCAAAGAGCATCCCTCCTCCTGAAGGACTTTGACTAAGCAGCTGATCCCTGTGTGGTTCATGCTGAAAAAGTCAAACATAATAACAGAGCTCAGTTCTGTTAGCAAAGTTGCCATCAACTGTCTCAGCTGGACAGACATTTCCCGAAAACATTACTTGACAGTAAAAGCACACTGTCATTTGAAGGAACAATAGGACAAAATTCCTAAAAGCTAGCTAAAAGCAAGAGCAGTGTACAAAACACAAAGAGGAGCAGTGAGAGCAGAAGACTCAAGTGACATTTCACAAAACTTCAGCACAATAGATAAAAGGTGGGAGTGGTAGCTCAGTAGTGGGCTTTCAATCTGAAGTCCACCAATGTGGGCCCTCGATCAAGTAACCCTTCTTGCTCCAGGTGTGCTATGTCATGGTACAAATGTAGGTGGCTTTGGATTAAAAGCGACTGGTAAACGATGTTAAATATGTCTGTCACTGATGATAATGATGATGCTGTAACTACTAGGGGTGTAAATCGGCGCCTTAATGACGATTCAATCCGATATCGATTTAAAACAATGATTGGATTATTTTCAAATCGATTCGATTTTACAATAAATCAATTTTTAGTTTTAAATAAATCAACAAAAGAATAAGAGTCTGCAGCATTGTTCTAATTCATGTCTTCGCATCACCGTAACACAGACACGATTGTGGTAGAGTATCGTGTCCCTGCAGTTTTAAAAGTCGCCAGTTAATGTGAACAGCACCCGTGCTTGAAAAAGTAGAAATTACATTCATTCATTATCTTCCGCTTATTCCTTTATGAGGGTCATCCAGGGAAGAACAACTCGGGCGCTGGGCAGATACATCCAGTACATGTTGCCAATTCATTGCTGGGCACACACTCACTCCCACAGCCACACACAAAAACACATACTATACAGGGCAAGTTAGAGCATTTGATTTACCTGGAATCCATGTTTTTAGACTGTGAGAGGAAATTGGAGAACCCTGAGGTAACACACGTGGACACGGGGAGGACACAAAACTCCACCCAGATCGGGATTTGTACTGGGAATCCCCAGCACTGAGAGGCAAACATGCTAACTAAGCCATTGGTATAAAAAAAAAAAAAAAACAGTGAAGAAATAAATTCATTTAAACAGTTGAAAGATAAAAAAAAAGTGTCAGGGTATGATTTTTATATACCTAAACATTTTGCAGCTTTTTATTGAATTCAAAACTTCTGTAGAATCAATATTAAAAATAAAAATAAAAATCATGAAATTAGGGAGCACGTTTGCCTCTCAGTGCTGGGTATTCCCGGTTCGAATCCCGATCTGTGTGGAGTTTTCATGTTCTCCCATTGTCTGTGTAGGTTTCCTCAGGGTTCTCCAGTTTACTCCCACAGTCCAAAAACATAAAGGTAAAATGAATGCTCTAAATTTCCCTGTATAGTGTGTGGCTTTGTGAGTGTGTATCCAGCGATGGATTGGCGCCCTGTCCTGGGTGTATCTGCCCAGCGTCCGAGATGTACTCCCCTGGATGGGCATGGGGAACCCCACCACGACCCTCATAGAGGAATAAGCGGAAGATAATGAATGAATGAATGCATGAAAAATCCATCAAATTCATATGGTACCCAACCCCCGTCCCAACTCTTTTAAAGTGTGCATGTGTTTGAGTAAAAAGTTTTAAACATCCCTATTTCTAAATTTCATGATTAAATAAAAGTCTGAAATTCTAGAATTCATTTCCGGTTGCATTTGTTTGTAAAGACACTAAAAAGCTGTCATTCAATCCTCCTTATCAGCCCTATGGATGGATCCACTGCCATACAATTTGCAATAAAAAAAGAGCATAATCAGATCTCCTGCTTAAAATTCATAGCTTTGACTCCAAATATTCTTTTCCGTCTGCTCGGTAGAAACTTAAGATGTGAGGAGGCAGTAACGTTCACTGTCTGCAGGGTTATATTCTGCCAGGAAGAGTCCATTTGCAGACATGAGTAGCATATTTAGGTGATTACTTCAGGACTGTTAAACTGCAAAATAGATTTAAATCCTCCCATAATTGCTTATGGAATGGTTTTTCCAAAACTGAAAGATCCATCGTAATATCTCAACTTTTCAGCCGGCAAGTTATTTCTGAGCAAAACCTCTTATCGCACCTTGATCATTTAAACAGTTGGTCATTTAGCAGACGATTTTATCCAAAGCGACTTACAATTATCGCTTGGTCGCTTGGTATCAAGTGCAGGGTTGATACAGCACCCCTGGATTAATTAGGGTTAAGGGTCTTGCTCAAGGACCCACATTGGTAACTTCCATGACTTGGGATTTGAATCAACAACCTTCAGATTGGTAGCCCAACACCCTAATCACTGAGCTACCACCCCCCTTTGACGATAGACATAAGATTATTTTGAATAAAGCAATCAAATGGAAAAAAATGAGAGTAAACAATACACAGCCAAGATTATGTTTACACACCCTGTGGATTTTTTGGTATTGGGCTTGGAATATTAACTATTAGAGGAACAGGCTGCACTCCTAAATTCTTATGTGCCGAATCAGAGGACACGATCGTTTAAATCAGAAGATGATCAGACAGCACAGTATAATGTAGCGTATATATTTTTAATGACTCACAGACACAAGCACACAAACATTTCGACCCTCGGGCTATCCTCAGCATGCTGACGGTTGCCAGATAACGCTACGACTTAAAAACCAACCAGGTGTGTATTCCACGCCCTGACATCACAATTCAGTACAAAGTGCAGACCCATGATCCATCCATCCATCCATTATCTTCCGCTTATTCGTCTGCTAGGGTCGTGGTGGGGTTCCCCATGCCCATCCAGGGACAGGGCGCCAATCCATCGCTGGGCACACACTCACTCAAACAAAAACATATACTATACAGGGCAATTTAGAGCATTTGATTTACCTGTTCCATGTTTTTGGACTGCGGGAGGAAATCGGAGAACCCGGTGAAAACCCACGCGGACACGGGGAGGACATGGAAACTCCACCCAGTTTGGGATTTGAACCAAGAAGCCCCAACTCTGAGAGGCAAATATGCTAACCACTATGTCACAATGCCGCTCTTAACTTAAACTTAAACTGCTATAATTCATAGGTGTGGCATGATAAACAGATTTGTGCGTTTGGGCTGAAACTTTGAAGCCAACTGTAGTTTCACATCACTAAGCTTGTACTGGCTCAGTCTTTTATCCCAGATGCTGTGTTCCTAAATAATGTAAGCAACCGTGGGGGAAATACAGGCTTAACATTCACAGTACACAGCTTGTTGAACAGTTGTCTGTTTCTGACCTTTTTATCAAAATGTAAACTTTCCAAATTCCTAATCCTTTGGATATACTTTGAAGGGGCCTGGAACAGTTTGGAACCTCTGTTCTGTCTGCAGTAATCATTAGTATTGGCAGAGGCGTCTGCACAGTGTGCTCACCCCTTCTTAACCATCACCACGCTTCTGAAAATGACCTTGGTTTAGGAGGAACACGTCCCGCTATAGGTGCCATATCCAGTTATGCGTTAGCACAGGTGTTAATAGGCTCTATTTCTACATTTCCTGTAAATGTCCCACTGGAGGGGGAGGGGGTTATTTCTGCTTATTTCTGGGGTTATTTCTGCTTATTTCTATTAGTTTAAAGAAGTGCAAATCATACATTTAATTTAAGATTTGCACTTAAGCTCAACTTAATGTACTAATGTACAAGATGTAAAATGCAACACCAACAATGTTTTCAGAGCTAAAGCAATTGCTGTAATTATCTCATCGTTTTTATTTTGATCTGCTCTCTACTAAGCTGTTGTTTTAATGGCCAACAGAAGCAGACTGCAGCGCAGGGGATTCATGGGTATTTATATTCAAATTTCTCATCTTACCTAAGCTGCCAGCATGAGAGCCCCACTTTCCCAGCTCCCAGTGTGCAGTTTGAAGGCTAAATCTGTCATGGGACATGGAGTTGGTAGAAGACAAGGAAGGAATTCAAAGTTATTTGCGTTTGGTGGAGAGGAGCTCTGCTCTCCTGAGATCTCAGCGCTACAAGCTGGGAATCAACGTGATTATGTGTTTCATCATCAAACTGTTCCATGTTGCTTTTGTTTAAGCCAATACGTACAGCGGGTGCTTGTGATTCCATGAGCGCTCGGGCAGAAGGTGGCCTTGGTGAACTCATTAGCGAGATTAGTTCCAGGGTTTTTGCTTGGGGTGCCACAGGGAACCAGGGGCTCTTGAATCAATGGTGCGACGTTCCCATGAACAGAATAAAAGCTCTGTAGCCAACTCATTTACACAGATTGTTCTTGGGAGACAAGGAATGAAAGGGGACGCTGGTTGGGATTCCAGTCAGTCCCTGAATGAGCTTCTCAGCACAATTCTTTCACAATTCTTTTAAATCCAAACGAAAGCATTTGTAACATGTTCCACTGAGCATATGATTTGGGCATAGAGATTGTACCTGGGATATTACCCCATTACTTATAGATTGCAGACCAAGATAAAATTTAAAATCAGATGGACATGCAAGCAGCATTCCAAATACACTGATCTCTAGCTGCCTCTGACTGTATATCCACAAGGTGGAGCAATCTGAGCTGTCTATTGGCTTGTACAGTGAGCGGACACAGGATGTAAAAACTCCTGCAGCATTGCTGTGTCTGATCGACTCGAACCAGTGCAACACACACACTCACACACGTGCAATTTTATGATGTAATGACAGGGCAATTTAAAGCATTCAATTTACCTTGAATGCATGTTTTTAGACTGTGGGAGGAAGCAGGAGAACCCGGAGGAAACCCACGCGGACAAGAGGAGGACATGGAAACTCAGGAATCGAACCAGGAATCCCCAGCCCCTGCATCTTGTCTTGACAGACATTTGGACATAAAGTAAAAAATGTATACGTAAGCTGTGTATTAACAACAGCAAATAAAAAATAGCACCTCTTTGCTCTGATTACTGCTTTGCACACTGTTGGCGTTCTCTCAATGAGCTTTAAGAGGTAGTCACCTGAAATGGTTTTCAGGTGTGCCTATAGGGGTTAAGTAGTATAATTAATAGGAATGTGCAAAGCAGTAATCAGAGCAAGGGTGGCTATTTTAAAGGCACTAGAATATAAAACATGTTTTCAGTTATTTCACCTTTTTTAGGCACATAACTCCTCATGGGTTCATTCATAGTTTTGATGACTTCAGTGAGAACCTACATATACATAGTCGTGAAAAATACAGAAAACAAAGGTGTTCCCAAACTTTTGGCCTGTACTGTATTATATATATATATGTGTGTGTGTGTGTGTGTGTGTGTGTGTGTGTGTTTGTGTGTGTTACTATGGTTAAATACAAACACATTACTACCAAGAAAAATGTCTCTCACTCAGATAATAAGGCCACTTTAAACATTATTTAACGCCCTCTATCGGTCAGTAACTTTTGTCCATATTGCCTGCTGTTTGACCTTCTTTAGAATAAACTGAACATGTTGAGGATATACGCAACATAATGCTTAGATTGAAATACCTTTTCCATCGATATAACGGTCCTTAGTATATTATTTTCCTTTTGCCCTTTCATTGAAAATTTTTATTTCTTTATTTTTAAGGGTGAGGTACATGAAATCATCCGAATTACTATATTGCAAAAGGTCAGTGATGTCTACAGTAGTCGTTTTTTTTCTCATTTTCTAGACTGAATACCCTTCTGCCTCAGGTGATCACCAGCTCCTGGTTGGTGTGATAGTGTAATCCAGGATGCTTGAGTTTTGGGTGGCTGCCCTACATAAACAGATGCCAATTCAGGACAGCATTCAGAGAGTGTCGGCATGGGGTTAATTTCATGTTTGTAATAAAAGCGACAAGAGGAAAAATGCGCACGATTGAATTACGCATGTATGACGCGCGCACACACACACACCTACTCGTCCTGGGTTGCAGTGGAGACATTTCCAGCAGCACCTCCACGTGCATCTGTGCAAAAGAGGGGAATATTGTTCAACTAGATCATTCGAAAGTTGCTGACGCCATCAAATCGATAGGGGGGTAAAAATAAAAGGTGCGTGCTACCCTAAAGTCTGTACTGCTCAACTCTGTCTGTGCGTCGCGTGGAACCCATGAATCCCCCGAACAATCTGTATGATCCCCTAAACAAAGAGGATGGCGCGCGGGGCGCCATGCGCAAAAGAACCGCAGACGTACCTGCTGAGGACGGGATGCGCTCCGGGACTCGGCTCTCTGTCCTCCTTACGCTCTGCAGCCCGGCATGTCACTCCAGAGAGCGCGCGCGCGTGTGTGTGCGTGTGTGTATGTGTGCGTGTGTGTACGTGTGCGTGTGTGTGCGTGTGTGTATGTATGTGTGTGTGTGTGACGCAGGAGGGGTGGAGTAAGGCTGGACAGCGCCAGTACTGAAGTGCTTCTCTGTGATGTTCGGGTGATGTAAGCAAACGAAACGCTAAAAGTTGAATGAACGCAGACAGGTGGCGCTCTGATGCGCCTTCGGGATGCAGACGCTTCTCTGAGCCGCAAATGGAGCAGAACATCCTGCACTATGACGAGTTTCAGCACCACTGAGAGATGAACAGCAGCCATGGTGTTCATATTACTATTTTCTAATAAAGCTGTAAGCAAGGGTGGGCTGGATTAGTGGTTATCCCGCTCGCCTCTAAGCCCTGGGGGTTCCTGGATTCAGGGTGGTTTGCATGTTCTCCCCATGTCGGTTTGACACGTTGGAATTTAAAAGTGCTTACTGTGGCTGCAACAACAACCCATTTTGGTTTTGCAGAGGTGCCATGGGTTCTTAGGAGTAATGTATACATTTTCATTTAGTAATCTAGCAATGTTACAAGTCTGGTTAGGGTCAGAACACAGGGGACACCATATAGTACCCCTGGAGCAATAAGGGTTAACTGCCTTACTCAAGGACCCACAATGGTGGGATTTGAATCCACAACCTTTTAATTGATAGTCTAACACCCTAACCATTGAGCTACCACACCCCTGTGTATAGAATCTGGGGCTGTAGATGTGATACAGGTAGTACATGGAAACAGTAACCACGGCGTAAATAAAAATACATTTGGGAAATGCACATTAAATGCATGTAATGTATGTATGTAATGTTCTATTTCCAAAGTTTGTGAATGTTTGCCACTAGGACCGATAATTGGCTTTATTTATGAATAGACCAAAAAACATTTAGTCACAAATGTCATGTTACAGTCAAATAAAAAAACATGGAAAATTCAGACGGTAAACTGTAACTAGGCATGAAACTGTGATGTCATGACAAAAGCTGCACATGCTACACATGCATCCACCCCCATCTCAGCTCAGGGTAAAGTTCCAGCCACTTTTAGTTTTGTTGTCATGTGTATAAATAATGCATGTCGATCTATGTTAAAGATGCTTTTTCCATTTTGCCTGACATAACAATGTGCAAAGTGCAAGGTAACCGAACTTTTTATTAATTTATTTTTACTTTCCCTTAACGAAAGCATCGTGCAGACCTCTCTCTTGCAAACTGACGGAAAAGGGCGCAGTCGTGCTACCTCCATCACCATTAGCGGCCCATCAGTGCAGCGATGCCTGCTCCATTAGTGCTCATTTGGCCAAACCCAGGGGAGGAGACGGACGCATCAAAACTGCTGCCCAGAGCCATGATAAATGGACAAATATCAGTGGCAGACGCACAGCACTTACAAGCGTCGGGGTATGTTCCTGGTGCCAGGGCCTTTGGACATGCCTGAATATATGATGCGAAAAGGAATACTGATTATTTGGAGATAGGAAAGAATGGAGATTGTGAAACTGAACCTATCCTGATTTGTGTCAGCTCTTCGACAGCAATGCAGCTTCAGTGGTTTGAATGCATTAAGGTCTGGGAAGCAGTAACATAAAAGCTTTGAACAGAACCAGCTGCCTTCATTTTCTCAGCAAAGTGCTTCAGCAATCGTCAAGAACACACACTTTGGCACTTTTAAGAAATTAAAATACTTAAAACATGAAGCAAAAATGCCAATTTGGTATTTAAAGGAAACTTAAATGTAATATGAAACATAAAAGAACCCAAACTTACAACCTCAAAAGAATCATCTGCAACAGAAGAAATCAAAGGATGCCTGCAAGAGACATTAAAACTTTCTTAGGCAATAAGAGGGTACATTTACAGACCCTTCCAAAAAATTTGAATATCATGGAAAAGTTGATTCATTTCCATAATTCCAATCAGTCAAACGATGGATTGGCGCTCCGTGCCCAGCACTGTGCCAGATCTATCCAGTGCCCGAGGTGGTCTCCCCTGGATTGGACTGTGGGGGAATGGGAAGAACCCTATGGAAACCCATGCTCACTCAGGAACATTATGGAAACGCCACCCAAATCGTAATTTAAACCTGGATCCCAGTGCTAAGAGGCAAAACTGGTTAACCACTCCACCACCGTGCCACCTTCTGCAAACGATGTAAACATGAATTTATGCATAATTGGTCACGTCTTTGAAAAAAAAATCAACAACACCAAACAAAACGTCCACACCAAGCAATTATTAGTTTTCTCTGGGCACGATAACGATAACCACGCATGGCCACCAATCACTGGTGTTGCTGCACACACACCCACACGCACACTCACAAATAGACTTACAAATAGACCTAATTATACAATATATTTTCCACACAGCCATACACATACATTCGTACACACAGACATTTTACAACTTTGCTTCAGTTCAGTGACTTTTGGGGCTAATGGTATTTGCAGCACACTAAAGATCCTGTCACAAAATATCAGGTGAGGTCAAGTATGTAAGTCTGGATCCTTTGATTTTGGAATCATTGTTCTGATCCAACACGATCATTTCATTTACGATTTAAAACAGAGAATATTTATCTATCTTTAAAATTATTGTCTCAGTAGAAAGTTGTCCTGTGGTTACCAAACAAATGGAACCCTCTTGCTTCCCCTCTTTAATGACTGTGAGTGTGTTTGTGGTAATATGCAGAGCTTGGTTTTTAACCAGTATTCTACCCTACACTGTCCTGTAAACCCATCCAACACCGTCGGTCTCACACTTCCTAACTGAAATGCTATGCTACAGTGTGACCTCAATCAAGTTACAGAGCAACCGCAATCAAAGTCTGTAATGTAATCTCATCCAGACGGGATGAATGATGAAAAAAATACAATATAATATAATATTCAGAATTACAACACTTTTATAAACAGAATGGACCTTCGCATGACCTCTACAGAACATGTGCTATTTTGGCGGTGGATGATATTCAGCACTGCAGTGACATAAATGTGGTGCTCTTGAAGGCTCCACCATATTAATGTCAGTAATTGATGGCTCCACTATCTCTCCAATCGACTCGGCCCATAACCATGGTTTCTCAATCAACACTTGTCTTAAACTATCTGATCAGGTCACTAAAACGGCTAATCATTGGAGATTCATTCTTTACAACATCAGGAAGATCAGCCCTTTCTCAATTGAACAAGCTACGCGGCTGCTGGTCCAAGCCCTCATCTTATCCCTTTAATTATGGTTAGGGCTCGCCTAAGGAACGTGTGCACCCATTAAACAGGGCATACCGCAAAGAGAGAAAGACTGACCATGAGTTGGAGTGATGGAGGACTCAGCACGGCTATGAAAGAATGATTGGAAAAGCCCAGTGTTCGTTAATGTAGTCGTGTTGGGTGTCTAAATAAAGCCATTTATTGGTGTGAAATCCGATCTTTGGTCCTCATTCTTTCCAACCCCCCATTATACATGGATTCAAGGTGAATTGGCTGCTGTAAATTGCCGCTATATAGTGTGTCTTTAAGTGAGTGAGAGACTGTGCCCAGCACTTGAAAAGTTCTTCCCTGCGACCCTAGTATAGGATTAAGCATGAACTTATTTAATTATTTTAACCATTTCAACTAAAAAGTATGACTGTAAATCATGGTCCAAGAACACCTTGAATTCAGCAGCATCTGGGCTGAACTTCATTGATGTCGCCTATCAGCATGAGGTAAGACAACAAGCAGAGTCAGTAAACAACATGATCTTTGAGCTTCTACCAAAGCAGCATTGAAACATAACACAGCATTCCTGCTGGGTAGAAAGAATAAGCAATCCCATGACTTGGATGCCAAAAGTGTCACCTAGCAACCATCTCCAACTGATTTTAGCACTGTGTTATCTGTAAAGGATTGTGCAAAAGCCACAGGTTTCTTGGTCTGCGATAGAGACACTGTGCAACATGGTGCACTGTATAAATAAATTGTATACAGCGACAACTGACATCTCACCTCGTTGAATATTAAAACCACAGCCAACCATGAAATCAGAGTTGCTTTAAAAAGCATTATTGTCGTTATACGTATATACTGGCATAAAGAATATAACCTTTTTATACTCTTTGTACATCCCAGCTTCATGATTGGGGTCAGATCACAGGGTTAGTAACAATACAGACCCCCCCAGTGCGGGTTGAAGGTGTTGTTCAGTGGTGGACTGGGGGCTCAAACACACAAACGTATGCTTGATACCTAACCACAGCCACACAATTACCTCTGTGTGCCGGTTCCAAAACCCATTTTCATTACAGGTTGTAACAATATAATCATGGAAAACCCCAGAAGGGACTGAATCATCATGTAGGGCACTGTTCTGGTTTTGTATTCTTGAAATCAAATCAAATAAATAAAAAAAATGATGACAATAAAATAAATAGCAAGTACAAAAACTTTGTGTACAGACACAAAGCAGGATCTATAGACCGTGTGCTTCTTATAGAAAAAATGAACTATAAATACACCCACTCGTCTGACTGTCGTTATTATAATATTCAGTTCTCCAGCACAAAGCGTTTGGCACGCCCCGTGTTTCCGCAGCAGCAGGATATGAAAAGAAAATGCTTCTCGGCTTCACATAATAGAATGGACCTCTAATCAAGTTAAGGCCAGCAGTGCTGAAATCTGATAGAGAGGACGCCGATCAGCCCTTGTTTTCATCTACGCCCCATCCCGCGCCCTCCATAACAAGGCCGCTTCAGTTCCGTAAAGGCAGCGTAATATCCTGCAGCACAGAAGGGGATGCTGAGTTTGATATAGCACTGTAAAGAAGGCAAATGTATTTGCATTATGAAGCAAACCTCAGGAAATAAAGCTAATGGAAAGCTTTAAAGCAAGAATCCACACTAACCTCACTGGCCACTTTAGTAGGTACACACCAGATCTACACTCATTGTGCATTTTATCATACTGGACCATCACAAAACAGGGTTTTTTTTTTAGCAACGGCATCATGGAGGTGTGTACGTGTATCTTGTGCGGGTCAAATGAGATAAAGCTGAAGCACTGAGGTTTTTGGAACAGTTTGTCCACTCACTGTTGTTCACTGTATAAAATACATTATCTTCCACTTAATCCTGTACTGAGTTCATGGAGGGGGTTTCCAATGCCCATACAGGGAAGAATGTTTCGGGCACTGGAAAGACACCGTACAGGAAAAAGTATGGAAACACCTTCTCATTCAATGTGTTTTCTGTTTTTTCATGACTATTTACATTGTAGATTCTCACTGAAGGCATCAAAACTATGAATGAACAC
>JAOUQT010338322.1:0-13006 GCA_025769995.1 Xyliphius kryptos | reverse complement strand
TATTTTTTAAGAAATACTTTTACTTTTGTACTTTAAGTACATTTGAGAGCATGTACTTTTATACTTTTACTTGAGTTAAAAACTGTTAGTCTTACTTCAACTTTTACTTGAGTAGTTTTTTACTAGATTACTAGTACTTTTACTTAAGTAAGGAACTCGTACTTCTGACACCTCTGGTTTGCTCTTGGATCACTTGTTTTTTTTTACTAACTGTATGTGTGTCGCCCTCCAGACCAATCATATACATTTATGTAACATTTTGCTTTACTGTTTTTGGAGAGCATACCTAGGCTTCAGCAGGAGTTTCATTAGGGATTCATACTAGTTCCTATTGTGCAGTTAAAATGCTAAAATGCATTTTAGAACATTTTCTCCAGCAGCTGTGAATATTACACACATTAACTCCATAGCTACCGTAAATAAATTCAATAAACAGGCACCTATTGAAACTAATTTACCAAAACAGGCACCTACTATGTTTAAACCCTAGGGAAACCCTCGTCCCACCTACACTCTCCGTCTGTGCACACCATCTGTGAAAAATAAGGTCTTTGGACTTAAGAGTAGAGAGGGTTGATGTCTTAAGGCATGACCTCATCTCAACTTACTGCATACCTTTTTCCACATGTAGGCTGGCCAACCACACACGATCCCACTTAGAGCCAGATGACCTTAACCAATCCACCACATTCAGAAGTGACATCTCCTGTGATTTTGATCACATTTAGTGGTAGCAGCTGTTTGATATGTGATGACAAAATGACCCAGAACCAAGCTCACTACAACTTCAACTTAAACATTCTTGATGTGGGATAAGCAATGTGTGTCATGTACCCATGCACCTGTGCCAATGTTACAATACTATCTAATCTACCTGGGTGTCTGGGTACCATTGGAACTAGGGTGCGCATTTGGATAATGTACAACGAAACTGGAGACCAAACACAAAAAGGAAGAATAACAACAGCAACTATAACAAAATCCATTCGTGGTGCAAAGTAAAACTGACTTTGTTTCAGGGTTGAGTCACTCTCTAAAGGAAAATCTGGGTTACTCAGTCAAAAAAAAAAATCATTTTCTATATATTAAAGTAAAATGTTAAAATACAAATGTTTAAAGGTTTAAATTCATTTGAGATTTATTGATCTTTTTTAATCAAAGTCAAGAACAATACAGAATATAAGATAACATAAGGGCTAAATTTAGTAAAATTGTATAAAAAATATCTTAATCTTTAGCTTTGTTTGTGTTTGATATGGATTTAATTTTTCACCCATTTATAAAAATGAATAATGATAGTAATAATGAAACGAATGAGCGCCTTCAAGAACTAATCCACAAAAATTAAATGATCTGAAATCATCCACCCTAAAAATGACCTTAATCCGGGTGGGCACAACAGATTCTCTCCCACAATAACTCAGAGTCACTAAAGCCCTTTAGTCTGACCCAAAACACTGACTGATCAGTGGTGCTCATTACCTTGCTCTGAAGCATGGGCCATCGAGGTCATGCACTGACTAATCCTTCCATCAGAATGGTTTTCTAGTACTTCTATTTAAATCTCAGAGCAGTGAGATGGCAACTGTACCATTTGTTTTAACTGTTTCAAAATTTCTCATTAATAAACTCACTTATTCAAGCATGGAACTTGAAACAGAGACCTAAATGTACCTTTTTATATACAATGCCTATTGACATATGCAGTGTAAAAATTAAAAGACCACTGCAAAATCTAGGTTTGAGTAAAATGAACATTGTTATAAACTACTAACAAAATGCCTTTGAAAACTTAGTATTTAGTTGCAGAAATGAGAAATCAACAAAACTAATGTTTTAACTCAGGAAGAGTTTGGAAATCCATATTTGGTGGAATAACCATGATTTTTAATAACAGCGTTCATGTGTCTTGGCCTGCCTTCCAACAGTCCTTCACACTGGTTTTGGGTGACCTTAAGCCACTCCTAGTGCAAAAATTCTAGCAGTAGAATAAAAGAACAATTGTTTTATATATTTTTATTATTATTTTTTTTTTTTCATTTCCAATAAAAATTGACATTGAATTGGACAAAAATTGACAAAAAACGACCAAACCTTGTACCGCACAGCTGATGCTATACAATTTCTGACACCACTGCTCCTTAAGAAGGGAGTTGACATTAATAATGTGGTAAATAGATTTTTCAAAGAGAAAAAGTACTGTTTAAAAAGCTGGTATCAGTGACTATCAACCGCGTTCCTGTTATGATCGGCCGACATGGGTCGACTAACAGGATTCATTGCACATTGTAGAGGTGATGCAGAGTTCCCAAACATATATGCATTACCACTGCATCATTGTGGGCATGTGATAACTTTTGTAGTGAAAATCATAAACAGCATCAAAACATAATATAAAATATAATATAATTATTAATAATAACATATAGTTAAAGGTATATTGAACAATTACATTTTCTTTTTTATTTCAGAAGTGTACTGGTAGCTCTTGCATTCATCGATACCCAAAAAGTAGCTCTCATTGTCAAAAAGGTTGGTGATCCATTTTAAAGAATGAATATTGTTGCAAGTTGGACATTTTTCATTAAGTGCATACATTTTAATAGGAAAAATATCTGGACTGCAGGGAGAGTTTGTCAAAGGTAAAGTCTTAATCTACGAAGTACACAGTTTTAATTTGTGTTCATTCTTTCATTAATTATCTTCCACTTAATACTATAATTGGGTGATGGGAAAAAATTTCAGGCGCTGGGCAGAAACACCCTGTACAGCGTGTCAATCCATCACAGACACACACACACATGTATGATATGGGGGCAATTTAAAGCATCGAATTTACCTTGATTCTATGTTTTTGGACTGTGGAAGAAAACAGGAGAACCTGGAGGAAACCCACATGGACATGGGAAGGGCATGAAAACTCCACCCATGTTAAACCTGGATCCTCATTGCTGATAGGTGGTAACCTCTAGGCCACCGTGTCACCCTGTAACTCATGTTTCACTGCTAAAATAAACATAATGAGAGCCAACTTTATAGTACTCTCTCCAAAATACCAACAAAAGTCTTGCATTCATGGTCCTTTTATCTATATTCAGTTTATGCTTGCTGTGACCCATTCTGGTGTTGCAATTTTTCTTGTAGAAAAATGTAGAATCTGACTAAAAGGACTAAAAATGTCTTATCTTACTACTCTATGTTTATTTTTAATCCCAGAAAAAAATATGCTTCAGATTGCTCCTTTTTATCTTTTTATGTAAAGTACTCCTGCGCCCGTATGGCTATGTTCATTACAGCAAAGTGATGTTATGACAAATTATATCAAAACAGGGCCTGATGGCTTGAATGCTCTTAGTTTTTATTCACCAATTTTCTGATTTTCGAAATGCTTTCATGGCATTATAATTAAAACTTTGAATTCTAAACCGTAGCCTACTAAATTCTTTGGAGTCGTGCATAGGAAACAGTTTCTATGAACTATGTGACCTCACTTGCTACCAAGTAAATTGTTTATTGTTGGACCTTCCAGAACAATGTTAGTATGAACTTTATTATACTTTTACTATTTGCTAGTATAATATTCATTTTGTTTCTATTATGACTTTTTAAAGATGTTTTCAAAACACATTTTCATTGCTTTTTTTTATTTAACAAAACAACTGCATTCATCATTGATCATGTTTTAAAATTTTACTTTGTACACTTGTTTAAAAAAAAAGGGATTGGAAAACTATGGATTTCAGTTTTTGCAACTTAAAAATAGTTTTTAATTTATATTGGTCCAAACCCTTTTTTCCGGTCTTTTTATCTTTTTGCCATCAGTGCATTGTTGAGTGTTAACCAACACCACCATTTGGTCCAGACAGGTATAGACTTTCCTTTATGAATGAAACATAAGCAGAGGCCACGCTACTCGAGTGGGTGTGGCCATACTTTTAGGTAAACAATAAAACAGCAAGTAAATTCCATGCTATCAATTTGCAGAATACAACAAGCTGAAAATTTGTTAAGCAGATACTCTCCCTCAAACAAGCCTGGAAATCAATTAAAACAAAATGTGATTCTAATCATTTTCCCCAAATATTTCATTCAGAAACAGTTATCATTGTACTTGTTTCCGCCATCAAATGAGTGAAAGTGGAGCCTTGTAATTGAGTATATGATCTCACAGAATTCATAATGCCAGCACATCCGTGCAACAGCACAGACATGGACATTGACCTGCAAATGGAAAACATTGTATAGGATTCCAACATGGTGATTCACTGGCCTATGTAATTGCTTCCACATTAGAGATGGACTTCTCTTTCCCTTTATGAAAGTGAGTCCTTTTGTGACAGTATTAGCTATACAGGCATGTGCTGCCAATCTGTTTGCTTTGCAATAGCAATGCCATTATGTTGAAATTTGTTTGTCCATTTCCAAAAAAGTACTGTATGTTGCATTTTAATGCTAAACCCATTTGCACCAAGTGTTTTCTTTTATGTCTACCAGATATAAAGCCTTTCTCAGATAAAAAAAAAAAAATGTTAGATTGATCGTTTATTTTTACTCTAAATCTAATAGCAAGATATGCAATTGTCAGTAAAATTTACATAATTATGGAAAATCTTATAAAATGTAAAATGTGTAAAATGTATAAAATGTCCTAATTAACTTAATAAATTACTAAAAATCCCAATATTCTCAATGTTTTGTCATGCTAACTAATTCTTTTAGCAATGTTTTCCTACCCTTTCTTCTAGCAAAGCTTAGCATCACAACACATTTGACTATACAAAAGCAGCTATACAGAGTTGATGTCATTGCTATTCAAATGATAACTACAGCATGATAATCAGATATTAAAACAAATCTTAAAGAGAAACATTTTATGTCCATCAGAACAATGCATTTTATAATTTAAATCTATGCTATGCTATTCCTTGAAATCTATAATATGTGCAGAACTTCTTCCACATTGACAACTTGGTCCAAAACATGTCAAGGCTGTCCCTCAGCTGCTGGGACTTAATTTAAAGTCTGTAAAGGTGGGAGGATGAGCTCAAATTCTTCCCCTCCCATTGGCACACCCTACCTCTCGTCACTGAAGCGATACTTCTTGTCATTAATGAGTTAATGCGAAAACTCTCAATGTCATCGGCAAAGATAAGAAGAAAGAAAGCGGTGCATTGTACGCATAATGACAGACTACCCCCTGCCTGCCCCCAAGATGTCACAGGTCAGCCATGTTAAGAATGTGTGCACCCAATCATCTACTGATGCTTATCTGCATAGCCTGCAGCTAACCAAGACATGGGCGCAATCAGTGCAGCTGATGAATGAACAATGTTTGGGGGGGGGGCTTGCAGATTGTTTCGTTCACCACATGACTCTATACCAACACACGATGACACAGCCGATCAATAGATTAATTAGGTCTGTGAAAACCATCATAGGATAGTATTTTGAATTTGTAGGAGCTCTGCAAAAAGAAAGAGGCTTGACCTTACCATGAACTATGCAGACCATGATTAGGTCTTTCATCTTTCAGGTGGCTTTGGTATGCAGTACATGAAGGTCAGAAAAAAATATCAAAAATATATGACATGGCAAATTGAGCCATGAAAACATTGACTTAACATTCATAGACATCAATGCACATCAGAATAAAGTAAGTAAGTAGTTAATTTTTATAGTGCTTTTTTACAACAGTGTGTTGTCACAAAGCAGGTTTACAGAGTTCTAATCCTAAACCCCTAAAGAGCCTGCCGAAGCGACGATGGCAAGAATAATTTCCCGTTGTGATGTAATTTTTTTAGGAAGAAACCAAGGCTCAGTGAGGGACTCCTCCTTCCTGAGTGGCAGGGCAGTCTCACAGTGTAGAACAGCCATGTACAGATTATATTGAGATCAGGTGTCCATATTTAGCAATAGTAAAAAAAAATGAGTCCATTGAGTCCATCCTCACTGTCAATCCAACAGAAGTCCAGGTTCCATCCCATAATCGTCGTATCTGCAGTGCTCCGGCAATGCCAGAGACAAGGATATGGGGCCACCTCAAGACGACAACTCATTGGCTGCATCAACTCATCAACAGCAAGAGTATAGGCTTCTATGAATTAATAAATAATGGTTTGTTTGCCAGTTTTAGGAATTTTGGAATTTCTGCTGCCATGCCCATTTTAAAATCTGTGCAGAACTACTTTAAATAGTTCAGTGAATTTCACGATGGTGAGATATTATTTTGTAAAAGTGTTCCCAGCGTGGCCATGTCTAAGATTCAGGTTTCTAGCAAGAACCCAGAGGGAAGAGACAACAAGGTCTTGCCAGGTTCAGTGGTAGTTTGACATTATCTGAAATCAAATGCTCCATTCTACTTCCACAGTTCCACGTGGAACAATCAGCAGTGATGTGGGAATGCCTGTAAGCCACACAAAAGACGAACACTGACATTTATACCCTGCAAAAAGAGAGGGAAAAGAGTTATTGAGCTAAGCCTCAAGACATAAGGCTATGGGGTGGGAAGAAAGTAATGACTTTACGACTTAGCTGATAGCTCAGGTAGCATTTGATAATGGGAGGTGGGAAAACACTGAGAGCAGACACCTGTAAACTAAGCAGCTCAGTGTCTGTGGGCATAGAGGAAATGGGTGAAGAGGGACTAATATATCTTACTGTAGCTTAAGGGAGTGTCATGCTACACAATGCAAAAGTATAAAAAAGGAAAAAAAAATAGCATGGCTACGAGCAATGTTTTAAACACTCAAGATAAATGCCTTAGATAATTGGCAAACACTGTAAGTATTGCCCTGCAAATTGCTTATGTGTACATTCTGACAAAGCTAGCCAGCAATTTCAAAGCTGTTTATGTAATTGTGCTGAGCACAACTGTATATCTTTAATAATGGGATTTAAACTGGTTGCCGTTTGTTCTTGTGATCCAGGCTCCTGTAGACAACCCAGCACCACTAAGGCTGCTCATGGCTTTAGCAAATCCTATTGCCAAAGATTAGGCCCTTTGACCTTGAATACATGATAATGACATTAGCTAATGGAGTTTGCTGTGCTATGTGTAGCACACATAGAAACAAAACCTCATTATGAAGTCACTTATATGAAACGATGAAGACATCTTTTAACACTGAAACAGACAGGACCAGGACACAGGCAAGGTCACATAGTTTACAATGCATTCAATGTCAACTGTAATTACTAAATAACTAAACTGTTTATACACTGTATGAACAAAAGAATCAGGCTATCTACACACTACACTTTTAAGGTAGTGAATTGATTATAATAAAAAAAACAACCAAAAAATGTCCCATGTTAAGCAGCAGAAATGAAATCCTTTGAAAAGTAAGGTTTTTAATGGGGTTGGAGCCATAACATGGGATATATTTAATTTAATTTTTTTTTATAAAAACCCCTGCATTAACTTACTTTGCCTTGTGCACTGGGGTAGACTTATGTTGGACGAAAAAAAAAAAAAGATTTCTTTAAAACGCTACCAAATTATCCCAAATGACAAGTGTGTACAGTATATCAGGTGCTTCGTGCTTGGTAGACTACTGCTGCTGTACGATTTAAACACCCCCTCCTAACACCACCCCTTTAGATGGTAATCTAACACTAAACCAAGACAGGCCTAACTAGATTCCACTGTCTGCCTTACAGTGTTGCTGTGCCAGATGCTCTATGTGCAACTGTCAGCACTGCCAAAGTTTGATTTGTATGTTTATTTGACTAGATGAAAGATGACTAAATTATGCTGTTATATAGAATACTAAAAAAAAAGCATTAATAACCAGTCATAATGTTACATCTGATTTAAATTACATTTAAGACACAAATCTAACCAGAAATCAATGTAAAAAGAAGATTACAAATAATATTGGTTTTAAAATGTGACTGGTCAAACAGTCAGCTTGGATACTTAAGTATACATATCTCTTTGATACATACTGAGATTTACTTATCAGACTACTTTTTTTACAGTAATACAGTAAACATATTATTTGAATAGCTTAAAAAACATTCTCTTTCTCAAGGGATCATTATACTAACACTTGAAACCTTGAAATATTTTGGTTAGCGGTTCAGTACTTTAAGTACTAAGCTACTACATGCTCAGGGCCCCCTTTCATCAATCATCAGCTGAAATACTAGGGGCAAGAATTATTCTATAAGAAGTATATATATATATATATATATATATATATATATTACAAATTTTATAATGATTTAAAAGCAGAATTAACAAATGCTGCTTACTGCATATACGTACAGTGCATTGTATATTGTATCAGCCATTTTTTAGTGATCAACACAAAAGGTTTTACAATTTATTACAGGAAAAATTACCCTAAAAAGCTCCATGTATAATCCATTTGATTTTGATGTAAATATCACACAAGTCACAGTTAAAAATATATATATTTATCGATAAACACTATAAGGTGTCAGGAGACAATGTGCACTTCATATACATGCCTTACAGGGCACGATTCATCACTCCACTCACTTAAACACATACTGTACTGTATGGGAGAAATTTAGTGGGAAAAAAAAAACAGAAAACCTGGAGAAAACCCCACGCAGACATGGGGGAGAACACGGAAACTCAGATTGGGATTTACACCTAAATCCCCAGCATTGAAATGCAGAAGCACTAACCATATATCAGTATTATAAGGTGCTTGGTGTGTGTCATTTCTATCGCAATTGGTGCACTGGTAGAGGGGTAGAATGGAGGGAAAGATGCATGGTGCTTGGCATGTAGCGATTGGCGGACAGGTGGATAGGAATTAAAGACACATGGCACTTTGCATATAGCAATTGGCATACGGGTCGCGGGGAGTGGATGAGGCAAGGCGGCTGACATGAAACTAGTGCTGTAAGGCAATACATGCTATGATTTTCACGTCAACAGCAAATAGGACAACTGATTAAATGTGCCCGATCTCGCATCACCGCTTTACTTCCCAAAAACTTTAATGAAGACAGAATTGGAGAATGTTATCTTGCCAACGTAAGCAAATCACTGACTTCAATGAAATGTGCCTGCAAAAATGCTCCCTACCCAGGCATATAATGGGTAAAGAGTTTAGGTTCAATCATTGGATCATTGAGCTTTCTTTACAAATATGCCACCTGTTAGTTTTCAAACTTAAATTCTTTTAATTTTGCAGAACCTATGAAATTGCTATAAAATTCAGATGGCATGTTAATAACAAGGCAACAAACCATAAAAGTCAGCAAAGGTTCCTAAATTAATTTGAACAAATGATGATTCCCTCTACGTCCCCACATGATAAAAAGCAGCAAGGAATTTAGTATGAAACAGTTTGCAATGAAGCTTCAACTTTGTTTAACAAAGAACTGTGAGCTAATTGGCCCCATAGCACTGTGTGACCTGTGGACGTTACCATACAACCTCCCAAATAATAAACACATTTAGTAATTTGAATCAAAGGGGAGGTATGGCATTTCCAAAGGGTCTCCCTTAGAGCAGCTACACAGCAAGAAGCAGCAGCTAGTGGCTCTCCAGTCCAGATGTGCAGGGTGTTTTATTACTAAAGAAAAGCAGCTAGTCACAGGTGTGAGGGCTGGTTTTGTGCTGTCTTGAATGAGAGGATAACTGTGAGGGGATATCCATTGCCGATGTTTAATCAGAGGCAGTCGAAAGGGATAGAATTCATTGCTCTCTGATGGAGAGCACTTTTATGAAGATGGACAGTCACTTTGCTCTCTAAGTGAAACCATCGTTTAGCCTCAATTCACAGGGAAAAGGCCCATTTGTTATTCACCAAGGAGTGGAACAGAGAGCGAGCTGCATTGAAGCAGGGTAGGAATGACATGTATTTGCTCCACAATTACATCAATCTGGCATATATTTAAACAAAAAAAAAGAAGTAACAAATTCATAAATAAAATACTATGCATATGTATGTAACATTCTTGTACTAAATATCATTGCACATATATGTCCTACAGTTAACACTAAAGCCATTTGCAGTAAATATCCTCAATATTATCATCCTATTAATCATATTTAAAGAACGCTATACATGTAAAGCCTTGGTTAGAAAGCCTTTGGCTTCCGCCTAATCCTCTACGAGGGTCAAGGGGGGTTCCCCATGCCCGATCAGAGGAAAACGTCTCAGGCGCTGGGCAAATAAATCCAGGACAGGGAGCCAATCCATTGCTGGGGACAAACTCACTGATTATAGGGGCAATTTAGAACAGCCAATTCAGCCAATTCCAAAGAGCTGATAAAAGCCCTTTTATCCAAAGCGACCTACAAGTATCCTAACTGGATGCTGGATGGGGTAAAAGCACTGGGTCATTCATGATACAGTACCCCAGGAGAAATAAGGGTTAAGGGCCCTGCTTAAAGGCTGACAAACACTCTAACCACCGAGCTACAACTCCCTTGTGCTCCCTATTACTGTCCTTTGATTATTTCAGCCTGACGTTGTAATGTAATCATTAGACAAAATCTATTGGTAAACTATCATAATAATTCAGTACATTAAGATATTCAGCCGACTTGACATCCATGAGCCTTAAACTGACCAGCTAAGACCCCAGATCACAGCATTTTAAAAGTCCATACATGTTTTTTTTTTTTTTTTTGCATAGCAGGAAAAAACTAATATTGTAAGGGCATGTCAGATAATTACAAATGATGGCAGAATGGAAAAACAGGATATCAGTACATTGGGTTCACATACTTTATATCAAAAATTAATGTCACTGGAGGGCATGCATTATTATGAATAAATCACGGGAAAGAAGTGTTGTCATTACACCTCTGTACTGTGATTGATTTATTTACAATAATGCACTACCTGGAGTGCCTTATTGGTTTCCTAAAACATTTATAAAAACAATACAATGTTTAATTTATTAATGTTTTTATTTTAATTAATAAGCTGGTCTTCCGGGACCAAATCTAGTCCAATTTTTAATGTGAATGTTGATTGCTAAGGAATGGGATATTGGTTTACTGGGATACTTAATGCTCACTGTTTCTAATCTGTATCTTTATATGAATGGTACATGATTTAAAATAATGTTCTTGCTCCTTTACATGTGTTTTTGCTAGAGAGCTGGAATAGTTTGGTTCGTTTTTGTTGCAAGAATGTTGCTCCAGCATCTTTCATCGGTTAATGATGCCAATTACAGACAACATTTCAATATTTCCAATATTTTAAAAATAGATCCTGGTACATTAATATGAACATTAAGCGGTCAGAGGATCATTGCCAATAATGTTCATCACTATCAATAATGTCATGGCTGGACAAACGACTCAGGCAGTGAGATTTATTGACCGGAATTACCCGTTTTATAATTCTTATTACTGTCCACCCATTTGGCCCAACCAGATTCATGTTAAATTAAACGAACAGTAATTATGCATATCATACAGAAATGGACAAAAATTTGGTCACTGCTCACTCTGGAGAATCCCTCAGTAATAGATTTTCTTGACTAACTGCAATTCATGGGGCCTGACAATGAGCAGGGTAGTGTGAGAAAGAGTGTATCTGGAGTGCTAATTCTTAACTCAATCATGTGCGGGCAATGGAAATTGCATTATGGATCATTCTGACAAGACAAGCCGGCCCAGCCTCTAACATGAATTTTGACAGAGATTCCAATATGTTAAGCAGGAAAGAGTCAGCAAGGTTAATTTACATTAGAAGGAAGACCAGAGTTCTGATCTGTTTTGTCAGCCTGGATGACTGGCATTCCCAATGACAATATATAATAAATATGCAAAGGAATGGATTAGGATAATTAAATCTAGCAAGGCATAATGACTTCTAATTTTTAAGAGTACCCCTTGTACTTCACAATTATGACATCATGGACTTGAGACATATTAGCCTGAGGAGTGCCACATGCACAAATCACATACAAACAAACACACAGACGCACTCTAATAAAATAAAATAATGGCAAAATAATCCATCATGTTAATCATGTAAATGATTTCCCCCCTCTTACATTAAGTAACTATATTATTTACACAACATCTTTTGGAAGGATATCCAAAAACTGATATGTCAGGGGTTTGTAAGGGCTTGGATTTGAAAAAGAAGTCTGACAATGAACTGGTGATCTGCCCAAAATGTTTCCCCACCTTTTTTAGATTCCAGCGAATGATAAGTAAAGCGGCTTGAATAATGAACAAATGAATGAATAATTATTGTATAGCATTGTATTAGTGTTTCAGGTGCATCTACCCCAGTTATTACTGACAATATGTGATTTGCTTGTAATCTATTCTTAGCACAGCAGTAAAATTGATATAATATTTTTGAATTGTATTTTGTACATCCTGTAAATACACACTTTGCAGGTACATTACAAAGTACTACTTTTACATTTGAACAATACAATATGGGGGGTGGGAATTACAATGCTTATTTGGTAACACTTTTCCCTTAATCCGGAATTTATAATGCTTAATTAGCACATAAATGTGTATAAATAATTGATAATGCTAAATAGAACTTCTCAAAAGCCCTTGCACTTAGACATTAATAGCCACACATTAAGTTTGTGTTAAACTATATCTCCCTTAAAAATTTTACAAGTGCTAATGACAGTTCATGAAAGATTATAAGCACTTCAAAAGGAATTAGGTAAAGTGTTGCCATTCATTATCTCTATGAAAGAGAAAACGTTAATTTTAGTACATAATGACTATAAAGGATTATATGTAAATGCTTTTTACAGATATTAGGTAAAGTAAAATCTTTTTGTTTAAAGTAAGAATGTTAAAAAAAATCCAAAGAATCTTTTTATTAAGATTATAATTAATATAAGGCATTATGTCACTTTGTGTTATAAAACTTCATGTTATTTTGATATAACACTTTATGACTGATTAGGCGGCATGGTGGCTTAGTGGTTAGCACATTCGCCTCTCAGCGCTGGGGCTTTCCGGTTTGAATCCCAATCTGGGTGGAGTTTACATGTTCTCCCCGTATCTGCATGGGTTTCCTCC
>JAOUQT010338302.1:0-13007 GCA_025769995.1 Xyliphius kryptos | reverse complement strand
AGTTCACATACCAGCTGATGCAAACTCTCTGTTTGGATAAATAGTTTGCACAAAACCCATATTACGCATATAGAACAAAGCAATGAACTTGAGAACCTTCAAGAAGAATGTCTGTGAAGCTTCCTACTGACCTGGTTGATGGACTTTGTAGTTCTACAACTGCAGACCGTAGTCCTTTTGCTTCTCTAGATACTTTGGGACACTTCAGCCATAGGTTTCAGGTCGCAGGCTGGTTCCTTACCCATAAGCCTACGAGTGCCCCACAGCATCCTGTGTAAACAATGGACATTACCATTTTGGTGGACTTCTGGACTGAACCCAAAACCATCACTAATCAACCGCACCCTGGTTAAGTACATGTAATTTAGTGCCACCACTTGGACTGGCTGAAGAAAACTCTCTGTTTGGATAAATAGTTTGCACAAAACCCATATTATGCAGGTAGACCAAACCAAGAAAGCTGAGAACCTTCGAGAAGAATGTCTTTGAAGCTTCCTACTGACCTTGTTGATGGAACTTGTAGTTCTACAACTGCAGACTGTCGTCCTTTTGCTTCTCTACATACTTTGTAAGTCCCAAGGACACTTCAGCCATGGGTCTCAGGTCGCAGGCTGGTTCCTTACCCATAAGCCTACGACTGCCCCCCAGCATCCTGTGTAAACAATGGACATTACCATTTTGGTGGACTCATGGACTGAACCCAAAACCATCACTAAGCGACTGCATCCTAGTTAAGTACATGGAATTTAGTGCCCCCACCTGGACTGGCTAAAGCAAACTCTCTGTTTTGATAAATAGTTTGCACAAAACCCATATTATGCAGGTAGAACATAGCAATGAAGCTGAACGTCTGTGAAGCTTCTTCCTGACCTGGTTGATGGACTTTGTAGTTCTACAACTGCAGACCGTTGTCCTTTTGCTTCTCTACATACTTTGGGACACTTCAGCCATAGGTTTCAGGTCGCAGGCTGGTTCCTCAACCATAAGCCTACGACATTTTGGTGGACTCATGGACTGAACCCAAAACCACCACTAAGCGACCACACCCTGGAATGGCTAAGACAAACCGACCTCCAATGCGCTGACCCTATCCATCGTCCATACGTGAAGACAGCGTTGACGTCGCTCCCTTTTTTAATTTGCCTGCAGGCCGTTTCTCTCCGTTACTCCCTCATATGAAGCACAGGCCAGACGAGAATTCATTACGACTATACGCATGAGACTGATAAATGCGTGCTCACGATTATTCCGCTAATAGTCCTAAATCGACTCGGTTCCGTAATAAGTGCTTCTTCTCGCAGAGCGTTGACTGACCCATTAGGCTTTAATGCCAAGTTCCACAACGGCTGTTCCCCACGAGGGGGCCATATTTCCCTGGTTCTCTGCGACATCCACCTTTATCACAGTGACAAATCTCTTTCATTAACCGCGGCCTGAGACAGAGCGGGTCGCATCGCATTCTCACGACTTGGCCTTCGACCGGGAAAAATTGTTCTTGATAATTCCGGTGTGTTGACATCAAAAGCATCGCCACCGGTACCGTTTTTATTGCTCCCCTGTCTCTCATCTGGCGGAGACGTGCACATCAAAGCCGTCCTTCTCTTATTGTAATATCGCGATGGGATTCCCCCCCGGCTACGTGTTTGTGGGGTTGTACAGTGGAAGGCAAGTCATGTTTCATCTCTATTCAAAGCCATGGGAAAAAAAAAGCAATCTGTTGATGGAATGGGAAATGAAGGACCTGAGTCTTCCTGTTTTTCTTGTCTCCGCCGTCCCGCTCTTCTCTCCCCCGCTGAGGAGCCTATGATGGGAGAATCGTAGCTGGCGAGGTGGGGGGGTTTGGGGTTGAGGCGGGCGATGCTAAAAGAATATCTTCCCCCATAAACTTTAAAGCCTCTTGGGTTTTTCTACAGACGGCTCTTGTCTTTTACGGCAAAAACATAAATGTAGGGTTTTTTTTTAAACCCCCCCCCCTCTCTTCTCACACACTTCCTTTCTGTACTCAAAGACCCTGGGGGGAGGCCCAGTGAAATGGGGGTCAGTCTAATAGTCTACGCAAGCCGTTGCATTAAAATCAGACCGCAGGGGCCATCTTTAATTGACTACACTATTTACACACACACACACACCCACCCCCCACCCCCCACACTTAGAAACCACACAATAAAGGAAGCCTGACCATGCCACACTGCTAAGCCTCAAAGCAGCCCCACTGACGGTTGATTACTTTACAGAGCATCGATTCCAGGAAACATCAGCAGCACAAAAGGTCATGCAACTCTTGCTGAAAAAAACGAAAAACAAAACAGACCCGTGGTTTAGCGACCCGCGTCTTGCTAAGTGAAAGAGCTCGAGATGGTGACTGTGGCTTTGGTAAGAGGAAATGAAGCTGCTACAATTAGGCTGGTTACCGCGGCCTTAACGCTCAGAGAGACTACAGTGAGGCGTGAGTTCACAGAGACTGAAACAACTTTGAGGCGACAAGAAGGAGATTGTGAAAAACAGCACACGCAAGAAAGAAAAAGAGAGCGAGAGCGTAGTGTGTGGTTGCAAACAGGCCTTAAGAAAGGTGGGGTTACAGTGACTGTGGTCGGCTTTTGAAAGTAACCTGTGATAACGCGGTTGGAGCGGATGGCTTTTGCAACCTGCTCAACTGACCCATTAGTCAACTCTTACTGCAGGTTTCAATGGAAACATTACCATATAATTTAACGGCATATTTACTACGTTCACCTTTTTGTTGCCATGTTCTCCCCATGGCTTTCCTCCCACAGTCCAAAAACGTGCCGTTAAGGTCAATTGGCTGATGTAAATTCACCCTATACAGTAAGTCTGCCCACAGATGGATTGGAACCCTGTCCTGTATGGAGTCAGAAGGGGTCCAAAAGTTTTGAGAACTTAAAAACAGAATCCGTAAGCAAAACATGTCGATTTTCTTCGTTGCACATTTTTTTTTCTTTGCGCTTTCAATTTTTTCGCTTGTGCTTCTAATTTTTTTTATTTGCCCTTTTCATGTTTTCATTTGCGTTTCTTTTTTTTTTGCTTGCGTTTCTTTTTTTTTTTTTTTTTTTTTCGTTTTTTTTTTTTTTTTTTTTGCTTGCGTTTTTTTTTTTTTTTGCTTGTGTTTCTTATTTTTTTCGCTTGCCTTTTTCATTTTTTCATTTGCGTTTCTCATTTTTTCGCTTGCCTTTCTCATTTTTTTCATTTGTGTTTCTTATTTTTTTGCTTGCGTTTCTCATTTTTTTGCTTGCGTTTCTTATTTTTTGCTTGCGTTTCTCATTTTTTCGCTTGCGTTTCTCATTTTTTCGCTTGCGTTTCTCATTTTTTCGCTTGCGTTTCTCATTTTTTTGCTTGCGTTTCTTATTTTTTGCTTGCGTTTCTAATTTTTTCGCTTGCGATTCAAATTTTTTTGCTTGCACTTCTCATTTTTTGCCTGTGCTTCTCTCTATCGCCCCCTCGCGTCTAAAAATTTCTCACGTTCCATTTTTGAATTTAGGACCAGTTTTAATGAGTGGGCGGGATCTAGACAGTAATTGGCTGCTCGCGATAAGTCCAGCCCACCCCGCCATTTTGTTTTTGATAAATTAGTTGAGAGTTTGTTTACTTCTATCAGCTATTTTAATTTTCATTATTTTATTTTCTAGTCCCACTTTTTAAAATGTTTTAATCCACAATTTGTCATGGTGTAGCACGGCTGGGTGGGCTGGACTTTTCTCGAGCAGCCAATTACTGTCTAGATCCCCCCCATCCGTTAAAACGGCTCCTAAATTCAAAAATCGGACGGAGAAATTTTTAGACGCGAGGGGGCGATAGAGAGAAGCGCAGGCGAAAAAATGAGAAGCGCAAATGAAAATGTGCAACGATGAAAATAGACATTTTCAAAACTTTTGGACCCCTTCTGACGCCATAGTCCTGGGTGTACTGAAGTAAATGAGTCTGCTTCTCAGCACTGGGGATCCAGGTTCGAATCCAGATCTGCCCAGCATCTGAAACATTCTACACCGGATGGACATGTCCATCAACACCAACGGCGGCGCAACAGTCCAACCAATTATCAGTTCATGTGGTGAGGAACAAGTATAAGGGTACAGATCTAGAAAACAGAACCTTGCCCCAACGATCCGTCATCCAGCCCTTCAAGAACTGTGAACTTTGTTACCCAGTCCAGTCCACTTCACCCTTCCAACCAGAAAGTCATTTTCTCGCTTTGTCCCTCAGCCAGAAGTTATGGTTCTGGCCTGAACCTCTTAATTACAAAAAAAGCAGTTGTAATTTTATGGATGATTGTAAGACCCCGGGGTGCAATTCGATTCGAGCTGCAGGGGACTCTGGACATCCTCCAGGCCCGATCTCGGCAGCCGGGAACCCCGCGCTCCTGTGCCACGGCGGGCCTCGATGACAACATGAGGAAACGCTGTAGATTACGATCGAAATTTACTGCCCTTTTTCCCCCCGCGGGAGAAGCGCTGAGTCTTCGAGGCTCATTCGCATCGACGTGAAAACAAAACACGTTGGAATGAAAGGCAGAAAGTCCAGTGGAGAGCCGCATGCTGGAAACATGAGGTGATGAGCTCAATCTGTTTGGAATGAATTTAACACGCCTCAATTAGTCTGAGAGAACCGGATCCGTCTTAATCAACAGGGTTCGGCTCGAGGTTTCCCGTTGCTGTTGTTTTCCAAAAAGTCGGAGGACAAAATAGAAGTGCTGAAAATATGTGACCGCATGAATTCAGAACGTTTTCGACTAAACGAAGAAGTTCCAATTTCCCGAACCAATTATTTAGTAAAGCCATTTAAAGTGACATATTTTTGGTTTGGGTTCTATAGAGTCATCCACACTCATCCTACATTATATCAGCTCCACCTACAACACATAGGGGGCACTACAGCAGCACTGTCTGAGCCACACCAACAACACCATAACCATGCCAGGATGAAGTTCATCCACCAAGCAAAGAATACCTCGTGGTGCGAGGGCATGATGGGGCGGAGCCTGTGAATGGAAGGCAAAGCAGGTAAATTAAAACATCTGTCTTCACCTCATCGTGCATACCTGCAGTGTTGGGGAGTTGTGTTAAATCCACACAGGTCACACAACACACCCAACCATTGTCATCATCTAAATAAGCGATATATGAAAGCGTAAAACTATAACACGGCAGCGCCCTCTACCCCGATCATTCAGGTCGCTCTCTGGATGCTAAATGCCAACCCTTTATCCTTAAATCCCTTACCACACGTCTTCTCTCGCCGTCGTATCCCGGGTCTCTGGGGTAGGGTGCGAGACTCCCAGATGAAGGAATGGAAAGGCGCCAGCAGCGTATGAGAGAAATGAGCTGAAGTCATTCTCGCGAGGCCAAATGGGTCATTTATCCTCCGACTGTGAGGAACCTTTCTGTGGTTTGGTAGAACAAATCACCCCTCAAATCCCTGAAGCCTCAACATTCCATTATCCAAAAAAAAACCCCAAAGTTCTATTTACATGTAACCACAAAACCTGACATGGACTCGTACTGAAGCTGTCAGATAATAAGTGTTTTATATTACGCAATAAAAAGCAGTTTGTTTTCATCATGTCATTAGATATCCGACTTGTTTTTCCTGAACTATACGTACAGAATTATTATTATTTTATGAAATCAAGATTTTGGGAATTGTAGGATTGTGGCTTATTTATCCAGAAAAGCATTTATGAGACACCTGGGATGAGAGGTCCTGTTCATTTTGAGGTCAAGGTTTCTGTGCAGACCAGTCTGGATCTTCCATATAAAACTTTGTAGACATTGTAGTTTAAGAACTGGGTCACAAAAATGGCTTTTCCACAACGTCCATCTCATCCATCCATCCATTATCTTCCACTTATTCCTTTATGAGGGTCGCGGTGGGGTTCCACATGCCCATCCAGGTGAGAACATCTCGGACGCTGGGTAGATACACCCAGGACAGGGTGCCAATCCCTCGTTGGGTACACACTCACTATACAGGGCAATTTGGAGCATTCAATTTACCTTGAACCCATTTTTTTGGAATGTGGGAGGAAACCGGAGAAAGCCACGCAGACACGGGGAGGACATGGAAACTCCACCCAGATTGAGATTCGTGCCGCCTCGATCTCATCCAGTTGTCCAGAATTCCTAACTAGGAACCTGATTTCATCCAATGCGTCTCAAACACAAGGATCCATGATTACAAGGTTCCAAGTTCACTGAAGTTCCCACTGTGCCCATGAGCCATTGCTTTGGGGGGGGGGGGCTGTACACCATGTGACTGTATTCTGACCCTACTAGAGTAGTGAGCCGTAGAATGACTCTGATCTTCTTGGGTTGTCCATCAGGGGCGTTGATCCAGGACACGGCAGAGTAACGAACAGCGGATGTTCCAGTCAGCATGTGGTTTCCTTCTGACGACACAAATAACTGACAAATAGTACCGTCTTTCACCCGTCACCACAAAGGCCACAGTTTGAGAACTACTTACATCTCAATCCCCAGTTCCCCAAACCGATGAGGGGGGAAAAAACCCGCCCCTCTGTAATCACGCGATATCTGATGGGAATCGGAAAGATTTTCAGCAACAGTCAGTAATAAAGGCTTCAACCGCGTCGCGAAAGTGCAAACAAGGAAACCCTTCGGCTGCAAGGGGGGGGGGGGGGGCAAGGCGAATCAAAGGAGAAACAAATGAGCTCTGAAACCCTAAACACTTGACACTCAAGTGCAGGAAAGTGGGTTTGGATCAAGAACCACATGGGATCTATTTCAAGCTTTATTATGGTTGAGGTTTTTCTTGCTTTCCCAGAGTGTCTAAAGTGTGAGAGAGCGCCGAGATCCCATCGCTGCCAAGGTTGTTAACCTGGAGGCATTTGTAAAGCTGAGCCGGAGTCGCTTTATTAGCACGGCGAAATAATCTCCAGCAAAGTGGCCGAGATGACGACAGGCGCTGATTTACGGCGGCTGTAAATCTGCCAGGATCCGGGCGGCTCCAGCATGCATCATGAAAACTAATAAGTCGTGGGACAAGCTGCCAATGGTCCTCGATTCATGCCGATTTCCATCGCAGAACATCTGCCAGGCGCAAATTATTTATGGCTTGTGCGCCACAAAGGGGCCTTGATGCCTTTTGATACTCGCTTTCATTCAAAGGCCTCCAGTGTGCCTTCGTCCTGGGAGCCGTACCTGACAGAGTGGCGTCCAAAGCCAAGGGAACGGACTTCAAACCGGGCTTGATCAGAGCCAAATCGAGGCCTCCGGCTCTCTCTCTCTCTTGCTCGTTCTCCATCTCTTTAAATGAGTACTTTCTCCGGTTTCACATCTAACTGCACTCCTGAGTGTTGTAAGCAGGAAGGAGAATCAGAGACTCCTGGTTCGGGTCATGAGAAGGAGAACTGCAGGGTATTAGTTCTACACCTGAGTTCATGGTGGAGTCACTTTGAATTCAGATCATCTGTCTTTCTCACAACTCGTGGAAATACGGCATTCTCCTCTCACTGCTGAACCAAGTAGAACTCCACCACTAAAAAAAAAACCTGCAGAGATAAATCCTTCCTTTGCCCACTGGGCTTCCACACACACAGAGGAATCGGTTCTCCACATTGAAACACACACACACGTGATGAGATCACACAAGCCTAAGCGGTGGGCAGCCTTTTACACAGCGTCCCGGGCGCAATTGGGGTTAGGTGCCTTGCCCAAGGGTACTTCAACCAGATCATATGGTGGGATCTGGAATGGAACCCAGGGACCTTTAGCACGTGAGGTTGGTTCTTTAACCACAAGCCTACGAATGCTTCAGACACCTGTATGACATTCTATTTTTGCCCCTTCAAACTTCACGGTCACATTTCTGGAAGTTCTTTGGAGGACTCACAAGCTCCATTCTACTTCATCTCAAAGGTGCTGGATGGAGTTTGCCTCGGAACTCAGAACTTCACATCAAACTTCATGGATTATGCTTTGTGCCCAGGGGAACCTTGATGCTAGAACGGTGAGGGCCCCTAACGGTCCTCACAAAGCTGGATGCCTGTAATCTGATTATACAAAGAGAATGAATCCAGTCGTTATGAGATCAGCAGTTATGATACATCTTCTAGCTGAAGGTGCAACACTGACCTCAATCTGGTATTGAAGTTTTTAGCCTATCCCTGCATGATCCTGCAAACACACCCCATGATGAATCCTGTTAAGAGAACCAAAATTGTATTTCCTCAGTTAAAAGTGGTTCTAATAAAAAAAACAAGTGAACCAAAACATTCCGGTTCCAATTCCAGTTCCACCGCAGAGTGGCTTTGCTCCAGCAGACGGATTAAGTGATGATTCATTCTGACATGGAAGGGCGACTCCACCCCGCCGCTACAGTCCTACCTCACGGTGTTTACTCTTCACAATCAGGTCTGGCAGTCCGTCCCAGTGCGACCGTCGACTCCGATTCTGCTACCAGTTCCACAGTCGTGGTCACGGCTGCAGCGGCTGAACAAACATCTCCCAAGTGAGACGTCCAACTTCTGTTGCCCGGCAAACATACTGCAGGGAGTTCTCCGGTCCGCCTCAATTACATGGTGAAGTGCCGAGGCCAAACATACACCGGACCCTGAAATGTAACAGGGGACTGAAATATGTTGGAACCCTGTCGTGATGTCATGACACACATAATTAGGTTCATACTTCACCTGAAACCTCCAGCATGGTCTCCATCCTCTCCTAACACTGTACGCCAGGGGCCCAGCAAAACAGCCCTGGTGGAAAGGGAAGTATCACAATGCAAGTGCGCCCTCTGCAGGAAAAGTGTGTCCATGCAAGACCAGCAGGGCTGTGCTGTAAACGGCTGATGGCAAGGCAGTGGGTCAGTCTGCTCCAATCAAATCTATTCAGACAGAGGAGCCCCAGGCAGCTTCAGCTTGGCCGGCTATGCAGATTACAGCGCATTTCACCAAAATCTCGTTTGCTATTAGCCTGCAGAAGCTAATGAGGCGGTAGATGGTGACTATCTAATGGCCTGTGTTGGCATGGTAATTAGAGGGGGCTACGGGGGGCTGAGCGCAGTGGGGTGTGCAGCATTAGAATCTGCAAAGACTGACAGAACTGTTCCCAAGAAATCTTTATCGCGGCGCTTATTAAAGGAAATGGAATCGGACCCTCGTGGGGCAGCGAGGGCTTTGATTCGATTGGTCAGTCGTTTGCACGGCGTGGTTCCAGAGTAGGTGGAACCTTGAGAACTGAAACATTGGGAGACTATAGGCTCTGAACAAAAAATGCCCAAGGCAAGTACTGAACCTTGGGGGTTTTAAGGGTCACGTGTTGCAACCACACACTTTATGGTTCTTTCAAAAAACAATAAACAATTATTTATCCAGATTCTCACTACATTACATCTGGCGGCACGGTGGCGTACTGGTTGGCACGTTTGTCTCTTAACGCTGGGGATCCACATTTGAATCCCAATCTGGGAAGAGTTTCCATGTCCTCCCTTTGTCTGTGCAGGTTTCCTCCAGGTTTTCCGGTTTCGTCGACAGTTCCAAAAACAAGGATTCAAGGTGAATTGGCTGCTTCAATATAAGTGTGTGTGGCCATAGATGGATTGAATCTGACCAGCGCCGGTAATGTTCTCCCCTAAATGGGCATGGGGAAGATAATGAATGATTGCTAGATGCTTTTATCCAAAGCAATCTACAAGATTATTTCTGTACATGTTCTCCCCATCTGTGTGGGCTTCCATCCGCAGTCCAAAATCCTGCCAGAAGTCTATCCATCCATCCTTTATCTTCTGCTTATTTCTCCACTAGGGTCGCGGTGGGGTTGCCCATGCCCATCCAGGGGAGAACATCTCGAGCGCTGGGCAGATACACCCAGGACAGGGCGCCAATCCATCGCTGGGCACACACACTTTCACACACACACATCTACACACTATACAGGGCAATTTAGAGCATTCCATTTATCTGGAATCCATGTTTTTGGAATGTGGGAGGAAACCGGAGAAAACCCATGCAGACACGGGGAGGACATGAAAACTCCACCCAGATCGGGATTCGAACCGGGAACCCCCAGCGCTGAGAGGCAAACGTGCTTAGCACTAAGCCACCGTGCCGCCATGTGAGAGACGTAATGTAAAAAAAAAAAAATCCGGCAATCACAATGTATTTTTTTTTTATAATTTATTTGTGTTACTGCTGCAAATAAGTATTTAAACACCTGGGAAAATCAATGTTAATATTTGGTACAGTAGCCCTTGTTTGCGATTACAGAGGTCAAACATTTCCTGTAGGTTTTGAGCAGGTTTGCACACTGCACCAGGGATTTTGGCCCATTTCCCTATACCGATCTTCTCCAGATCAGCCGGGTTTCTGGGCTGTCGCTGAGAAACACTGAGAGTTTGAGCTCAAGCCAAAGGCTTTTTATAAGGTTTATGTCTGGAGACGGGCTAGGCCACTCCAGAACCATGATATGCTTCTTACAGCGCCACTTATTGGTTATCCTGGCTGTGTGCTTTGGGTCATAGTCATGTTAAAAGCCCCAGCCATCACCAATTTTCAATGCTCTAACTGAGGGAAGAAGCTTGTTCCCCAAAATCTCACAATACATGGCTCTAGTCATCCTTTCCTTCATACAGTCGTCCTGTTCCATGTGCAGAAAAACACCCCCAAAGCATGATGCTTCCACCCCCATGCTTCACAGTAGGGAAGGTACTTATCATTCTTCGTTCTCCAAACTAAAAAAAAAAATACAGACAAGGAAAGTGGAGCTCATAACGATTATTAATTATGTAAAAGAGTATGATTGGTACACAGTGCCACATGGGACTCGGGCAGAACTAAAAAGCCAGCAACCCAGCACAGCCAAACCTGAGATCAACAACTTTTATGGAACCAGCTTTGCATCCTGAAGGTCCCAGGTTCAATTCCCTTTCCCACCAAGTACTATGGCTGAAGATTCTTTGGGTAAGACACTTGCTCACTCCCCTCAGTGTGTGTGTGTTGTGTTTCACTGCACGGATGGGTTAAATGTGGAGGACAAATTCCTCTGTGTGTAAGTACAGTAGGTATCTGAGACACCGCATTTTGTAACCGGAACTCCACACGTCTTTTGTTTCAAATCGTGTATTTCGGACAGTTGTATGCTTCCAACTTCAAGTTGAACAGTTTGGGGAAGACCCTTTACTCCACCAGCCTGGCTGTACACTATGTAAGGTCCATAGCAGCGTTGTTCTCTGAGTAAAGTGTGTGGAGGTACGTCGTCTGCACAGAGCCCTGACCTCAACAATATTAATCACCTCTGGGATGAAATAGAACAAAAGGTTTGAGCCAGGAACTCTTGTACAACATTAGTGTGACCTCATAAATGTTCTTCTGAATAAATATTGGAAGTAGAAATGTATAAAGTCTGTAATAGCTGCAAATGAACGATTAACAGAGAAGAGAAATAAAATGGCTTAATAGGTGTAATATGTAGATGCTGTCCATTATCTTCTGCTTATTCCTCTATGAGGGTCGCGGTGGGGTTCCTCATGCCCATCCAGGTTAGCACCAGGTTAGTGGGTAGCACGTTCGCCTCTCAGCGCTGGGGATTCCTGGTTCGAATCCCGTTCTGGGTGAAGATTCCATGTCCTCCTCGTGCCCGCGTAGGTTTCCTCCAGGTTCCCCGGTTTCCTCCCAGTCCAAAAACATGGATTCCAGGAAAACTGACTGCTCTAAATTTCCCTGTATAGTGTGTGTGAGTGAGTGTGCCCAGCAATGGATTGGCACCCTGTCCTGGGTATATCTTGCCAGCGGCCGAGATGTTCTCCCCTGGATGGTCATGGGGAACCCCACCGCGGCCCTAGTACAGGAATAAGCAGAAGATAATTGATGGATGGATGGATGGATATTTGGTAGGCGGCACGGTGGCTTGGTGGTTAGCACGTTCGGTGGAGTTTCCATGTCCTCCCTGTGTCCACGTGGGTTTCCTCCGGGTTCTTCAGTTTGCTCCCACAGTCCAAAAACGTGGATTCCTGTTACATTGAATGCTCTATATGTGAGTGAGTGTGTGCTCAGTGATGGATTGGCTCCCTGTCCTGGGTGTATCTGCCCAGCGCCCCAGTAAGTTCTCCCCTCGATGGTCATGGGGAACCCCACCGCGACCCTAGTAGAGGAACAAGCGGAAGATAATGGATGGATGGATGATATTTGTTACGTTCTCAAGAAAAACTATAAATAAGTTCCTTCTCTCTGTTTCCGTGGTGGTCCCGAGTTACTGTAGCCTTTCTGTCAGCAATAAAGAATTATTTAATGGCTATTCTCAATCTATTGGAACTACATCTGTGACGTTTCACAGTCACATATAATAAATTCTCTTGTCAATGTCGTAATTAAACTCTTAAGACAATCTGGTCCTGACTTTTCACTTCTTAAGCTGACCGTGCATCTACATCATACCTCTTGAACATCACACCTCCAGTCTTAATGCACAATGTAAGATCTATAAATTCATGGATTTCCTGTATGGATCAGTCCTCATCTGATCCAAACATTTTATGCACAGTCATTAAATATATAATGATGGATTAAATGCCTGTCTCCCCATCACCATTTTAATGCATCCCAAAGTGAGGTCAGGGCTCTCAAGTAAAAGGGTTTCGATTGTTTTTACAGTAGACCCAGACATATTATAATCCCAGAGCCAAATGTGGCCCTTCGAATTTACCTGTCCAGCCAGAATGTGGTCAATAGGACAATATAAACGAAACGTTAATGGTATACACCATACACATACAATACATACTGTGTACGCCCCCTTTACTTTGTCACCAATAGTAGCACCACTGAACAGTTATTATTTGGTGGGTGCATTATATCCTATCCCAGCAGTGTCATTGAGGTGTTTAAATGAAACTACAGTAGCCCCACTGCACTAACACATGACTTTATGGACCTTGCTTTGTGTGCGGGTGCACCGTTATGTTGGAAGAGGAAGGGGTCGGCTCCAAACTGTTCCCACAAAGTTGGGAGCATGGAATTGTCCAAAATGTCTTGGTATGCT
>JAOUQT010338293.1:0-13007 GCA_025769995.1 Xyliphius kryptos | reverse complement strand
CCCCTTCTCTGCCTGTTCCGCTTTCCTCCACTAGTGTCGCTCGTAGTCCTTCCCCTGAGTTCTAACCTTTTCCTTCCAGTTAATTTTCCCTCTATTTAAGCCGGTTTTGTGTTTGTTCGTTTCAGTATGCGCTCCTTCCTAGTTGCTTCATGCTCATTGTGCTATTTTGAATTGCGTTGTGTTTACAGCGTAGAGATCGTCTTTATCGCGGATACGTCGATCGGTTTGTTTACCGATCAGCACTTCGGTAATCGTATACCAGTTTTGGATTTTACACCCGGTCTCTCACCGGTTATTACTTTATTAAACTGAGCGTTTTACGCATTGGATTCGTCTGTGGCTTTGTCATTGCGCTGAATCCTAACAGTAACAAACGCCATAACCTTGTATTATTAGGTAAACAATAATTATGATACTTGATACATAATACATGATCTATAAACTGACCTTTTGTTTTGCCATTTTTGACAAAAAAAACATATTCGTTTATGATGGTCGGTGGTTGGGGGGGAATTGGTGTTCCCCATGCCCATCCAGGGAAGAACGTCCCGGGCGCTGGGCAGATAAACCCAGGTCATGGGGCCAATCCATCGCTGGGCACACACTCACACAGCCACACACTATACAGGGCAATTTAGAACATTCAATTTACCTAGAATCCATGGTTTTGGAATGTGGAATGAAACCCACGCAGACAGGTGGAGAACATGGAAACTCGACCCAGATTGGGATTTGAACCGGGAATCCCCAGCGCTGAGAGGTGAACGTGCTAACCACTAAGCCACTGTACCGCTAGTGAATTTATACCAAACTATATTAAACCCAGGTCTTACTAACTTAGGACCTTTCTTTATGCTGGAACAGAAAAGGGCTTTCCCCAAGCTGTTTTGATTACAGTGTTGTGCATGGCTATTTAAACATGTTGTATCTCACAAAAGCAAGCACACCCCTAACATTTCTTCAAATATACAGATGATGGTCATATAATTAGAACATTATGAAAAAGTTTTATTTATCACATTCTTTACATTCAAAAAGTGAAACTTGTCTATTATATTCATTAACTTTACACAGACTTTATTTATTTTTATTTTGATGATTCTAACTTACAACCTATTAAAACCCCAATGTTAGCCAAACATAAAAAAATATGCATGTACAGCACTCAATATTTAGTAGGATCTCTTTTGGCCTGGATTACTGCAGCAATGCGGCATGGCATAGAGTTGATCAGAGGCACTGCTCAGGGGTTTTGAGAGCCCAGGTTGCTCTGATAGTGACCATCAGCTCTTCTAAATTTTTGGGTTCTGGCATATCGGAACTTCCTCATCATAATACGCTATAGATTTTCTATAGGGTTTAGGTCAAGTGAGTTTGCTGGCCCAATGAAAACACTGATACTATGGTTCTTAAACTTGTACTAATGTCTTTGGCATTCTGTGCAGGTCTTTATAAAATTGGTCAGCAGCATGAAGCATGAACTGCTCTAAAACTCCCTGATAAACAGCTGTGTTGACCTTGGACCTCAGGTAACACAATAAAACAACAACAGCAGATGACACAGGAGATGCAACAGCTGAAACACGTCTTGCAGATGTCTGTGTGTGGTGGTTATTGAAGCACTGACTGCAGTCCACTTTTTGTGAATCTCCCCAACATTTTAAAATGGGTTTTGTTTCACAACCCTCTTCAGGGTGGGGCTATCCCCATTGCTTGCACACTTTTTTCGACCACATCGCCTTCTTATTAATAAGCTTGGACAAAGAGCTAGCATTTAGAAATCACCTTTTGCTTCCTTGTGATTGTGTAACCTACAAAGGCCTTACTTTAAAGGCCTTTGCAGGTGTATTAAGTTAATAAGCTGATTAAAGTTTGACATCAGGCGTCATCCATATTGAACCTTTTCACAATTGTCTGAGATTCAATTTTAATTTTCATTAGTGATAATCATCAACGATACAGAAATTAACATTTGAAATATATCAGTCTGTGTGTGTAATGAATGAATGTAATATATTTACATTTACATTTAGTCATTTAGCAGACGATAAAAAGTTTTAAATTTTTAAAGTTTTAAGTTTTTAAATTAAACTACTAAAATTAATAAACATTTTCATGATATTACAATTGTATTACCAGCCCCTGAATTATGTTATTTAATAGGAAAACACTTTAGAAACAAAACTTATATAATTTAGATGTTGACAGTGTTAAACTCAAACTAGAATTCATTTTTTAAATGTAATTAGTCGTGTAATTTTAATGTAATTTTAGCAGTCTATATGAGCAGAAATATTTCCATTTTGATAAAGAGTAAGAATAAATTATGACAGTTTTAATATTAATAATAACGATAATGCTGAAGCCGAGGGTATGAAATGAGTGTGTGGGTGTGTGACTATTTCTATCCTGTGCCATGGATTAAAGTATACAGAAAATGGACAGTCAGCATTAAAGTACAGAGAGAGAGAGAGAGCGAGAGATAGATCACTCAGAAGCTGGAGTCTGGCTGATGGTATGAAGACTTTTTAGATAGTGTGTGTTTGTGTTTTGGGTTGTTGAAAAAGATATCCAACATGGAGATTATCATTGCATTTCAGAATATGGTGGTACATTCATAAATCCCATTTATGTGTCATTATACAAACTTTATGCTACATGTATAGTTTGTGTGTGTGTGTGTGTGTGTGTGTGTGTGTGTGTGTGTGTGTGTGCGCACACGAATGCGTATATGTGTGCACAGCAAGACAGTGGTGCTATTCAGTACACAGGTTGTCTAAGAGGCTCTTTCATGTAAGGGCAGGGAGGAGCAAGAAACAAGAAGAGACATGTGTCCCCTTCTCTTGCACTCTTCGAGTGCACCTTCACTCATCCTCTCCACCCACCGTCAGCCCTCCTTTCACTTTTAACCATTTCATTTTTGCACTTGACCCTCCACCCACACGCACAACAATCCTTTTTTCCAACACTTCTTTACCTTTTTCCTGTCTGAATTCTCATTTTTTTTAATCTATCCTTGTACACTCCTTATTCTCCATTCTTAATTACTAACTTGTTACTTTACTTCCATCTTCACTTATTTTGAATTCATTTTTTATTTTCTTATTCTTTATGCTTGGTCCTGTCCTCACCCTTAAATCTAGGACCTACAGGCACCCTAATAATTTCCTCACACTCAACTCTACCTTAACGTAATTACTTTACGTAAAACAATTTACTACATCTCCATCTCCATCCATACCCCTTACCCTCCATCTATGACATTTTATCCAGAACTGCATGGTACGCTTCTGCCTGATGTGTATTAAAACAACACAAGAGAGAATGAAATCAAATCATTTATGTTTAAAAAAAATAGAGAAACTAGGACCCAAATGCAGGAAAGTCAACAACAGAGATTTTAAAGTGCAACCAAAAAAAAAAAAAAAAAAAAAAAAAAACTGTAATTCTAATACTGTACAATGTTTAGGCTCTAAAGATGAATCTTTTAGATAAGTACCTTAATAAACATTGTTATCTCTAATGTTTTTATTATTACTAATCAATATTGAGTCTTTTATATTCAAAAAACGTTCTATGTCTTAATATTTAAAAGATAATAAAACACTCCTGACCAGCTTCAGAGTTGATTTGAACTCGGGTCGCTAGGTTGACCATGCAATCAAACTGAGAAGAATGCAGGCAATGAGAAAGAACAAGCAATACAATAACAAAAAGCATGCCAAGCAAAACGAATCTATAAACAATACTCAAACCCGTGTACTTCACAGGGTGCAAGTCGCACCAAAAATTAGGTTGAGTCTAATACCATTATTACTTCTGCTTTTGGCATACCTCAGATTTGTAAGTTACTGAACAGACTGTAACCTGCAATATGCTAATAAGAATTATTGATTTGGGCTGTTATGTAGATGTTTTAACATCTGCTACTTTGTAATCTTTGATTGATGAGTGGGCCTAATAAAAAATTTTACTTTGTGTGCTTGGGTGGCGGATGTGCCCCCTTCACCCTTGCATAAACACTGTCTGTTGCTTACATGTATTTTTTTTAAACTATCGCAACTTTTTCTGAATTGTGGTTTTAAAACAAATATAAATCATGAATCCACCATCAGGAGAACATTTTATAATTGTCAGATGCATGGTAAGGTTGCCAAAATCCGGCTGATTTCCAAGAAGAACAATGCTGCTTGTTTTTAAATGCAAACATAGAAAAACCAGAATGTTGTTCTATGGACAGATAAGACTAAAGTAAATCTTTTTGGTTTTAATGTTATGCATTATGTTTTGAGATTTCTGCATAAAGTCCTTATCTCATTTGTGAAACATGGTGGTGGTAGTATCATGGTTTAAACTTGATTTGCTATCATTTGAAATAATTTGAAATAATTAATTTCTCCAGTCTTACATTTTTATAAAGTACACAATTATGTGAATCAGCCCCACATCACAATTCCTCTCAACCTCAGTGTTGGTGTGGTGTTTTTGGGGTAATGTGCAGTGCCATTTCCCCTTCAAACATGGCGTGTTATGACATCCAAAGACTTTTGGTTTAATCTTACCAGACTATACTCTCCCAGTGTTTCACAGGCTTGTTATAATGTTGTGCAGCAAACTTTAAACAAATTTTAATATGCTTTTTCTTTAGCAATGTTGTCTTGCACAGCTAGTCAGTTGACTGCGTTGCTTATGGTTTACATTGAAATAACTGGTGACATTATGTTCTTTCCACCCCCAGAATTTGGCTCCAATGCTGTTTAATCAGACATTATTTATTTTGTGTACTATACCAACTTAAAAATATGTGTGTAATACTATTAGTATGTTTTGTAACAGTAAGGGTTCACAAGGGTTTTCTAAGAGAGCTTTGCTTTTACCCATTATAAGATTTTTGTGTGACAAGTTGGTATTGGTAATGAGAAACCTTTTTATAGGCCATTAATTAAACTAAACCAGTTGATATTAATTTGCACTGATAGGGGCAGGACTCCTTTCTTTAGCTGGTCTTTGTTTTAAGCTTTTAATGTCTTTTTGCACATCCTATTTTTCATCTGTTCAATACCTTTCTTTCTCAGTGTAATGACACGAAGGCAGGTTAGCAGGGACACCAACACATTCATTAAAGTAAAAAGCAAACATAACTTGCATGGAAGTGGGTAATATTGGGGTGGGGGTGGGGGGCGGTTTCCCTGTGCCCATCCAGGGGAGAACATCTCGGGCGCTGGGCAAATACACCCAGGACAGGGCGCCAATCCATCGCTTGGCACACACTCACACACTGAGCCAAACACTCATACACACACTATACAGGGCAATTCAGAGCACTCAATTTACCCTTCATCCATGTTTTTGGGATGTGGGAGGAAACCGTAAGAACCCGGAGGAAACCCACAGAGACACGGGGAGAACATGGAAACTCCACCCAGATTGGGATTCGAACCGGCAATCCCCAGCGCTGAGAGGCAAATGTGCTAACCACTAGGCCACCGTGTCTGGACATAAATAAATAGAGTTAATTACTTTGCTTTGCGACATAGAAGCTGTCTTGAGTCGATGTGGCGGGAGCCATCTTGTGTCAGTGCACAACACTTACCATCGGGGAACGCACAGCACTTAAGTTGGGAAACACAGCACTTTTGCCGAGAACAGACACATAAATTAGGCTGGGGACAGACACAGTACTTTTGCTTGACACTAACACAGACTCAGTCTTCTTGCTGGTAATACATTCACCTCTCACACAGCATTTATGCTGGACCCCCACACAGCATTCAAACTGGCCTTATGCATAGCAATCATGGACATGGACATAGAATGGACAATCAGAATGTTTACTAGCACAAGGGAGCCTCAAGCAAAAAACAGTCATTAGAAATTTAAGGGTATTTAAATTGCCACAATGGCATAGGGAGAATACTTCCTCTTCAGAACAAAAAGACTCAAAAAGGATTCTCCAAAAGAGTTTGTCTTTCAGAGATTTTAATGAAACTGAGGTTTCCTCTGGGAAAGTGAACTCAATTGAAACCATAGTGAGGCTATCTAATCTAAAACAAAGAGTGGGCTAAGCTAAGATGAAGGGAAGAAACAAGAACACGCTACCTAGACCAGGATGCACCACTACCTGGACAAAGGGTTAGCTATAGGATCCTGTGCTAACCTGGGTGGAAGCTAAGCTAAAGGTGCTATCCTGAAGGCTAACACCAAACCAAATAAAAGGTTACAAGGTACAATTACTACTTAGAAAGAAAACAAGACTACAGGGTACTAGCGCTACATGGAAGGAAGACAATGTACAAAGTAGTATCGTCATTTAGAAAGAAGACATGGTCACAGGATGCTAATGGTAAGCTTGGAAGTTTAGCAGATACACAAAGTATGCCATCTGGAAGAAGAAAGGCTGAAGTATCAGCTTACAGGAGTCAACCCAAAATCATGACAGTGAGTGTAAATTGCACCCCTTACAATGTGTAATACCTCTGTGTACTTTATTTTTGGTAAATTATGTACATTTAGGCCTTGTTTAATATCGGGTGACTCGTCAACTTTTTAAACTTAAATTTTAAACAACACTGCAGTATCAGTTTTTCAGTAAAAACATTTATTTGCGTTCTTTTATTGAATGTTAATATTATACTTGGATATTCAAGCGTAAGTGGATATTCAGTAAGTGAGAAAAAGAAATTCAGATTTTACATCACTTTCACATGTGGAGATATTGTGTAATTGTACACAGTGTAAATGATTAAGTTAAAATCATGTTGTATGGTTATAGTTGTATTTGGGTTATGGTTAAGCTTGGATAAAGTCTCTACAAAAGTAATTGTAGTTTATATAAAGTCCCCAAAATGATTAAAAACAAATGTAAAGTTAACATGGCTCTCTGTATTAAATTTTACCCAGCATACCCAACTACTGCTACTAAATACTTGCTCTTGGACACACACACAAATAAATACATAAACATGAATCTGTACATTTAGTCATTTAGCAGATGCTTTTATCCAAAGCGACTTACAAATGAGAGAACAACACAAGTCAAAATTTATAGGAAAAAACAGCTAAACTGTAGCACCATCAATCCTGCGCATAACTGGATTTGGCTTTTTTTTATTTTTTATTTTATTTTTTTCATAGCAAGTGTCTGTGGAAGAGGTGGGTTTTGAGAAGTTTCCTGAAAATCTTGAGTGACTCAGCCTTACGGATGTTGTTGGGAAGGTTGTTCGCAATAATTCATTATTTATTTTACTCTCTCTTAAGTTTTATTAACAGATCAGAATGGGACTTTGTTTTCCTAATAAAACAAAACAAAACAAATAACGGTAAGGATGCATTGTAAGTTTTTGATTCCTGATTTTTCTTACCGATCTTGACTTTTAATTTTTTAATTTTTTGAAGTTTACATTACATTATGAGATTTAGTTGATTCATTGCCACTTACAAGTATCAGAACACATGGTTGGCCATTAAAAATCAGCCATGGAGCAATTAAGTGTTGTATATTAGTGGACCTAGGCTGTAAACTCAAAATTTTTTAATGATAGCCCAACTGTCACGTGTGCGTGCCGGTTTCCAAAACGGATCCCGCTCGGTCGAGCTAGAAGGAGCAGGCTGCCAGGTGAGGATGCAACAAGGGAGTTTATTACTTGCATGGCGAAAACGCAGGTTACAAGAACTAGCACCGACACACAACACGGAACATAATAAACGACACGAGACAAGGACAAACCGGAATTGAAGAGCATATAAAGAAAAAGGTCCTTACCACGTGATAACCCAAAACCAATGAAAGTAAAGCACAGTTTATTAACTAAATGGGACGACGAAAAACAAGTTAATTAACTGAACTACGGAACACAAAACAGGGCAGGCGCGCCGAGCGCACATGACACCAACAGTATAACCACTGAGCTATCACACCACTTTGTGTACAGCTTTGATCTCAGGAAATTGCTTTATTAGTTATAATCAAGCATTAATATTTTTTGTGTGGTACAAGTACATGTTTAAGTGAATAACTTGAGGTGAACATGTTGGGCTGCGCAAGGCTAAACTGTGAGCAATGCAATATGTGTTCACATTAGTTTATAATTGTTTACCTTGAACTCATGTTCATACTATATGGATGTGCATGTAATGGGATTATGATCACATTTAATAGAGAGAGGGCCTGAAGAGCATTCACAACTTTGTTGTGGACTTCAATGTGCTAGAACTGCTCTTCTGGTTTTACCAGGGGCACAACACAGGTGTCAGTTTTCTCAGGTTATGTCAGGTTTTTTGTTGTTAATGACTCATTTTTAAGGGGGGATTCAGTGGGAGATTGATATTGAAGTTCACATCTTAAACTCTTGCAACTTCATAACTATTTGGTGCATCTGTTTCTCTTCTGTGAGTGTCTGATTATCTGGGCTTACATCTCCCAAGGCTCTTATCCAGGTGTGTTGCATAATCTTGAGAAATTTCATAGGAATCATTGGTGGAAGGATATGCACATTCATGTCCTGAACTATATTGCTTCATGCAATGTCTGAGTAATATGTAAAACTTGACATACCATTACCACAGGTAAACTCCCTGGTTCCATTTCATGCTATACTTTTTTAATGATCTGGTTTAATCTATTGTTTTATATCCAGATGTTATTTTGCACCTTGGGACTCTCAACCCACCAACAGCCAAATGGTTCCAGCTCAATGAGATGTTGTGCTAAAATGCTGAAATGTTGTGCATTGCCAGGCAGGTAATTGACAAACTCTTGGCCTATCGGGTGTCTTGTCAGTGGCATCTGATTATGCACAGTTGAAACCATAGATGTTGACTTGGTGACTACCATTCTTGCTTCCTGCCCATGTGCTGGACACCAACACGGTGTCCCAAGAAATGCACATCGGTCTCTGCCTCCCAACACTTTAGATTCCCATTTTGTCTCCTTTTACCTGTGTGCTGTGTCTCCAGCGTGTTTTTTCCTATATTCTGCTGCAACAGTGCTTTCTCATGCTTCGTCCTGCCATCTAGCCACCTTCTCTTTCAGATTATTTCAATACTGTTGCAGAAACAATTTGTATCCAGTTAAGTTATTTATATCTGAATTGGAATCCATCTGCAGCCAGACAAAAATGATTTAAAATGCACATGTTTAAAGTACAGTAGACATGCATGTGCCAAACAAGAAAGTGCTGCAATTGGTAATTAGTATCAGAACAAGTAATGGATGATGAACAAATAAGGGACGAAAACTAATTGAGGAGCTAATTGTTGGTGCAATGCTGGTGCAACCAGCAATTAAACGTACAGGTGCCATGAAGCCACATGCCAAACAGGCACAGCAAGAAACACCTGTACTTGCTTCTATATATGTAAGGCTGTAAAGTGTGCCTTTTGTCATCCTGCTGTTTTTTGGCACTCTGACAAGTTGTAAGGCCTGGCGGCTCTTTCGTTTTCTGTTTGTTCCCGGTCTTGTCCTGTTTGCGCTTCATGTCATTGATTGGTCCTTGTTTAAGTTTAATGTCTTGTCATTATCTTCAGCTGTGTCACGTGTCTCATGTCACGTGTCTCACCTGCCCTTTATTTAAACACCTTTCCCCTGTTCGTGTTTGTCGCAGCGTCAAATGATTTACTCCGTTTTTGTGTGTACCATGTTCCATGTTGTCTCTGCATTAAAAACCCTGTTCATTTTTACACTTTTGGACAGAAAGTGACAGAGAATGTGAAAGAATGTGACAAAACGCTGCGACCATACATCTGCAGAGACAGCGTGGGATTTTTTTCCCCCCACCCTTCCCTCCCTACAATGGTTTTGCATGTTCTAGGTGTTTTTAATTGGCTTCCATACATGCACGGGCAGTTCACGGTGATTGAGATAGCTGGGCTGTTGCCCCCTCCCACAATCACCCCATCACGGCATGTTCTGGTGGCTGTCGTTTCCGAAGATTCTTGAGTGACCTGGCTACGCTAAGAACGTCGCTTGGTATCTTCTTTCGCCGAGGACTTCGCACAGCGGCCGTCAGACGTCGAGACCTCAAGTCCTCGTCCCCCTACACCTAGAAGGTGTCGCACCTTTCATCCACCTTTTCCGTTTGTGCCTCACTGCACCTGTTTCTGTCCCTGCTTGCTCTTCTGGCCCCACGCTCCTCGTCCATTTGCCCCACTCGCCCCCTTTGTCCTCTTCACTCCACCCTGGCTGCAAAGATTTCCGCACTCCCCCCCTGGCTTCGCAGCTCGGCTCGGCTTCCTCTGTCCCTCCAGCCTATGAGTCAGCGCTGCCCACAGCACCCTCGCGCATGGTGCGGGTCGGACTTCGTGCTGGTGGACGTCGCGAATTTCTACTGTGCGGATGACGTCGGCACCAGCACACGGACTTCGCCTTTCATGCGTGGGACTGTTTGTGCAGCGCGGTCACGGACACTGGTGTTTGATGCCTCATGTCAGGGGCATCTTTCGAGGGGGGATACTGTAAGGCCTGGTGGCTCTTAGTTTCGTATTCTGTTTATTACCGATCTTGTCCTGTCTGCGCTTCATGTCATTGATTGGTCCTTGTTTAAGTTTAATGTCTTGTCATTATCTTCAGCTGTCTTTAATCCGTCACATGTCTCACCTGCCCTTTATTTAAACTCCTTTCCCCTTTGGATAAAAGCGTCTGCTAAATGACCAAATGTATGTAAATGTGTAATTTCAAGTGCAGTACTTAAGTTGATAAGAGAATTAAGTTAAGTCATAAATACTACTGAGGGTATATCAAGTTATTTCTAAACAGATTTATATATTTTTATTTATATATATTTTATTATTATAGATTCATTCATTGGCATTTGCTGGCCCGCTTTTTTAAGGCCATGCGGTCAATGAAAACGGCTGACTACCATCAGATCCTTACATTGCTTTGTCATTTGGGAGAGTTCTTGTCCTATCAAGATTCACACACAAAGCATGTTATTGCTCACCAGCCACAAATTGCATGGCTGGAGATAAAAAAAAAAGCCTCAAGCCACCAATATCACATAACAAAATTAAACACACACACATTCATTTTTAGTCGGGAGTTTACATAGACTTCCACTTATTTGGTAGAAACTTAACCAAACCTATAAAAATATTATAAAAATACTTTCACACTAATATGAACCAAAACCTTACCATAACCATAACTCAAACACATCTATAACAATAAAATATGATTTGACTTCAAATCTGAATGATTTACATTGTGGGAACCAGCTTTTTTCTATATAAATTATATAGTTTACATTATTAGGGTGGCACAGTGGCTTAGTGGTTAGCACATTCGCCTCTCAGTGCTGGGGATTCCCGGTTCGAATCCCAATCTGGGTGGAGTTTACATGTTCTTCCCGTGTCTGCGTGGGTTTCCTTCGGGTTCTCCAGTTTTCTCCCACATTCCAAAAACATGAAGGTAAATTGAATGCTCTAAATTGCGCTGTATATTGTGTGTATGAGTGGGTGGCTGTGTGAGTGAGTGTGTATCAAGCGATGGATTGGCGCCCTGTCCTGGGTGTATATACATTTTTTTAAATGTTTAAATGTGTGGGTTTTTTTTTTTTAAATAAATGTGTTTGTTTTTTTATTGTATTAAAATTACGTCACGAATTAAAGACCTTGACAAGATGTGGGTTCCGGGCTGAGACCAGTTGAGAACCCCTGCTTTAAACGATCTCCATGAGAAAAAGATTTACAATTCAAATGATAAGAAGATGGACAAAAAAAAACCTTGAAAAATGATGCAATCCCTTGTATGTTTGTGTGAGACACTTCCACAGACTGACCAAATTCAAATCAGCTGCCTGAAGAGCATTTGACTCGAAAATGCAGGTAAAGAGTGAGTGCAGGATGTGATGGCTCGTTATCTGGATCTGGATGGACAGGTTGCATGTTAATGTAAGGTGGAAATGGGATTCAACGTGCGCTGCTTTCCAAATCAAACATAAGCAAAGCTGACAAGTGCTCCATGTTCACAACACAGGGGATTCTGAGGAAGCCAGAAACCCGTACCAACAAGTCCGACTCACACAAGTTCTCCTCCAGAGTTACTTAATCAAGCCCTCAGTCCCTTCCCAACAGCCCTGCGCTCCTCCCTGTTCTCACACACCTGCAGCAGGGAGTCGGAGCTCTACAGCGCCTGATTACAGGCTTGGGTGGTGCTGAAGAAACCCAGACTGGCAGGGGGTCCTTGAGGGCTTGGTTGAAAAAGTTCATCTCTGCAAGAACTCCGAGTTATTCCTACTGCGCTGGCATTTCAACATTTCCTGATTGCAACATGGATTCCTCGCCGGACGTGTTTATTTGTTCAACCCTCTGCGTGCCGAATCACAAACGGCAGCAGGCCGGCCGAAGTCATGCAGAAGCCGGCGCAGACTCTTGCGTGTACGAGTATTTAAATCAAAGCAAACAGAGCGCAAAGGGCTCACCGCTCCAGATGTTAGCGTGCAACACAGCACTTCCACAAATATGCACAAGCCGCCGAAAGAAACCTGATCAGAGGCCTCACTGAGGACAAACCGGGCCATGTGCGTGATGCAGGACGCCGTGACTAAGCACACGATGCCACAGAGTCAGCAATGTGGGTGTTCAGGACGACACAGGGATAAAGCAGCGCCAGTGTCCATGCTAACGAAGGATGAACCACTGACAGATGTCATGTTCACATTGAATCCTAAAGGCATCCATGTTTGACTGTTGATTCAACACAGATGTGGAACGCAGACAATAACATGGATGGAAAGATTCTTTTTCTTACTGCTTTACTACGAGACCTTCTTTACAATTGAATTAAAATTCTCGCGAAGACCCCAATACATCCAAGGTGTTGTGTTAATGGTGATAGCAAACAACTGAATGTAGGAAAATGAGAACTCATTGGTTTTTCCATGGACATGGTAGAGAATCACAGAAACTGTGGAAGCAAACTGGAACCCCAAATACATTTACATTTAGTTATTTAGCAGACGCTTTTATCCAAAGCGACTTATAAGTATCCCAACTTGGTTGGGGTCAGA
>JAOUQT010338286.1:0-13007 GCA_025769995.1 Xyliphius kryptos | reverse complement strand
AACACACACACAAACACACACACAAACACACACACACACACACACACACACACACACACACACACACACACAATACGGGGCAATTTAAAACATTAAATTTACATATTGAATCTAGCTGAAAATCTGAGAACCCAGAAGAAACCCACAGAGACATGGGGAGAACATGGAAACTCCACCCAGATTTGAATTCTAACCGGGAATCCCAGTGCTGAGAGGAGAACGTGCCAACAACTAAGCCATCGTGCTGCCCAAACAAGGTGGAACTAATAATTAAGAGGCTACTAGCTCGACACCTGAGCCGAGTTGCGGGTTGCACACTGTAAACACCACTGAGCAATATTGTACATATGTAAGCATACATATGTAAGCATGCCATGCTGTAGCTCAGTTTAGAGGCGGAGTTTGGACCGAGCGGAAATCATACACAGATGTTATTTTTCCTGTTTCTTTCAAATTAAAACTGTGGAGGGATTTTGGGTCCGTTTTCCAGCAGGACTGAAGCAGCCCGGATGGACTGAACACAGGCGGCGCTGTTGTGCCGCTTCTGTGAGGTATGATTTTGGAAACATTGGAACGTTCTTATGTAGTTACATCAAAAACAGAGCTTCTAAAACGATTTACCTCTGCTTCGTTTACTTCTTTTTTTTTAACTAAACCTACGTTTTTTATAAGTTAAGGTGTGCGCGCGCTCATTCCATCAGACAGAAACATGTACTGAGCTCCCTGTCCCTGTCAGAGATGTTATTATTTAAGGTTTAAGACTTTATAAACCCTTAACACACTTGTATAAACACTTACGGAAAACCTACGGAAATTATATATGGCACAAAATGTCGCGATTGTACTCCTTAACAACTGACGTGTCTTGTTTTTTCATTTGAAAGTCGCTTTGGATACAAAACCTCTGCAAAATGTCTTATTTTACCTTCTGCCAGCAAAAGAGAACTTTGGAAACAAACTCAAACTCGTCTTCATTTTCGCTTGGTTTTATTCACAACATGTGGGAAAAAGACGTGGTCTCATAAACGGTTGGTTTGTTAAAAATGGAATTAACTTAAACTCTCCAAACTTTAACTTACCTAAGTCAGTAGCCACGTACAGCACAGAGAAGAGTCACTGCAAAGCGTGAGGCACTGAGTCTTAAAGAGACAGTACACTATTTACAATCCGTGACCTTTGTGTACCTTTAAACCCTTAATGCTTGATTATAAGAAATTAAAATTTCGGTGACTTAGTTAACTCATAACTGAAACAAAAAGAAAACCTATCTTCAGATTAATGTGTTTTTAAAATAAAATATATGTAGGTTATTTAACAAGTGGTACAGGCCAACCAAGTGCTTCGTCTTCACTGTTTTAAAGGCTATGAATTTAAATAATTAACCTGCCACTACTGGACTTTTAAGCAAGATTCCTTTGACATAGAGCAGGCTTTCACCTGACCGGTCGATCGCTCAGTGGCAAGGCGAGGCAAGTTTTCTTTGAGCTCTCCGGTTTCTTCCCACAATCCAAACACATGGATTCCAGCTAAATTAAATGTTATAAATTGTCTTTTATAGTGTGTGAGTGAGTGAGGTCTGTGCCCAGCGATAGATTAACGCTCTGTCCTGGGTGTATTTGCCCAGCACCCGAGATGTTATCCCCTGGATGGGATTGGCATTGAGAACCTTAACTGGGGTCACAGTGGGTTCCCTATGCCCATCCAGGGGAGAACTTCTCGGGCGTAGGGCAGATACACCCAGGAACGGGTGCCAATCCATCGCTGGGCACACACTCACGCACACAAAGACAAACTATACAGGGCAATTTAAAGCATTCAATTGACCTGGAATCCACTGGAAGAGGGAACTGGAAAACCTGCAGGAAACCCACACGGACACTGGGAAAACATGGAAACTCCACCCAGATCGGGATTCGAACCGGGAACCCTGGTGCTGAGAGGCGAACGTGCTAACCACAAAGCCACCATGCCACCTTAAGATAAAAAATAATTAAAACATTAAAAACAATAGTTAATAGTGACTAGTGAATTTAACTGTAAGCCTCAAAAAGGAATGGTTTTAGTCTGGATATAAAGGTGTCTAAAGTCGGTGTTCTTCTGATGTTCTCGTTCAAGTGCAGGTTGATAGATCCAGTGAACACTCCACTTGTCATGTTCTGTAGAGACTCATTTGTATGTATTAATTATTTTTGCGATGAAACTGGTAGAGTTTTCAATGGTTAATTTTGTTAAATGACTTCATCAGGTCAAGGTTCACAGTGTCTTCAGAATATAGTTAAATATTACATTATGGTTCCAGCTTGTTATTTTCTGTTGTTGTTACTTTTTGGAAACTATTGCTTGTAAGTTATATTTATATTTATATTTAAGTTTTTTCATATGTGGCATATAAATATATGTCAAGTAGAAACTAATTTACAGATACATTTACATTAATTGAAAAAAATATGTATGTAGCACATTTTCTTACAAACATAAGAAAATATGCCCCATATTTGAAGGCATTTTTGGATCAGCCTACTTATGTGAATCAGCCTTTTTTCCCCAGATGAAAATAATGAAGTCCAGATATCCGTGCACCCTCACTGATGATCATTTGGAAGCCTGCTTAAAAATTGGCATCAACCGCTACTGACCAGACTCATCCCACCTGGCTGACACCATTCAGTGTAAATCATCAGAATAGTTTAAAGTGATATATTTGCCTACAGTGCTTACACACCCTATTAGTATTAGTTTTACACATTTAACCTATCCCTGCAGTGAAACACACACATATACACACACTGAGTGAAGAGAGCACATCTACCCGAAGCGGTGGGCAACCTTGTACACAGTGCCCGGGGATAAATTGTGGCCATAGTACTTGGTGGGACCGGAAATCAAACCAGGGACCTTCAGTTTGCAAGGCACTTTTCTTAACCACAAACCTACTACTGTACCATGATAATAATGAAAAATGGTGTAATTACTGGATTGCATTGTTTTGCTAATAATATCAACTTGATGTGTGTAAATAGGTTTAAACATTAAAGCCTTGAAAAAAAATAGATGATTCCTGGTAGGTCATAATGTCCTGTCCACTTGAAAAACTAAATCTCAGGCCAGAAACGTGTGGGCACGCCTGATGTAAGGGTATATCATGGCTGTATATGTGTATCAGCAATAACAACTGTTTTCCTTCTTAAAATTTGCTTAATTTTCATGCTGCATTGAATGTAGATTAAGTGTACTTTACTTATTCCTCTCTTAATATTTATTTAGTAAAGCCGATCCACAAACAGTGTGTGATAGCAGAAGGCGACTTTTAATGCGTCTTTCCATCGGGATTATCACAATCATCCAAATTTGGCAAGTAGTTTTATATAATCTACTCAAATGTCAATTCAAAGATCAGTCATTTGCTTTGTTTATGCCAATATAAAATGGTATTCAAAATGAAGAGGTAATATGAAATTTGTATGTACAACATGATACTAGCTATTATTGAGTAATGCTTTTGCCTGCAGTGCCATAAGTAGTAAGTGATATCAGCAGTGTTATGGCTGTTCTGACACAAACCTAGCAGGCAATTTCCTTATTTTCATTTAAATTCTTTTCTTTGCAATGCTGCAATAAATACATTTTGTAGTAATAAACTAGCAAATATTTGAAAAGCATAATGTCATATTGACACACAAAGTCTGTTCTGGGAAAAAAATCTCCAACTAATCCTTGTCTAATATATAAGCAATGAATAAAATAGCAATTTAGAATAAAATAAAAAAGGATCAGAATTAAACCAACTTTAGCCAGTGACCCATTTCTTTAAGTATCATCTCTTAAAACTATCAGTTTAATAACTCATGTTACTATTCAAAATGTTAGCAACGTAGCAAAGGTAGCTGGCTAAATTCCATTCCATTTCTTTATAAAATTCTTTATACAAATTGACTTAAAGTGCAATTTATCACACAAAATATTTTATTTTTATTTGGATGTTACTTAACGGCATTTATGCAAAAATGATTTTATTAATGGCTTTGGTCTGACAACAATTTAAATCTAACATGATTAGTGACTAATACATTGATGCATTAGGGCATTTAGCAGACCATTTTATCCAAAGCAACTTACAAGTATCAATTAACACACTAAGCACTGAGCTACCACATCCACATTAATGCAGTGATAAACCATTAGTCATTATGTGTCATCTAAAAATATTTTCATTTAAAAATTTAACACATTTTTATTTTATCATTAGGTTTGAAAATAACTACCTCATGTTCCATTACACTATTTATTCTGACAATTTTTTACCTTGATTATGAAACCATAAAATATTCAACACTGTGGGTGTTTTTAGGTTGGAGGTTATAGTTTGTCTATTTGAAGCATGTATTGCTCTTGTGTAATTGCCTTATAATGATGGCAAGCCACTAAACAACAAAATACTTTGTCACTAGTGTAGTCCCTTTAGGCCCTAACATTTAGCTTTATTAACAGAAAGTTACAGAGTGAAGAAGGTGAGCTTCAAATAAACACAGGGATGAAAATGGATGTTGGGTGGCATAATGAGTGATGATTTTAATTGTTTCATGTATAAATTACTTTACATTATCAACCTTTCAGCAGAATTTTTTACCGTGGTTATGCAAACATGCAAACCAAAAATAAATTAAAATGGAATTGTTAAAGATGATCCTGAAAAATGTGCTTCTCAATATTTTATTTTTGCAAATGTAATACCAGTTAAAAAACACATAATTATATAATTAACTATTTAATGGCATGGTTCCAAACACATTAATAATTCATAATGCTATGAATGAATTGTGAAGTTAATGTTAGCATGTCAACAGCTAATTATTAAGTTGTGTAGGTCATTAATCTTTTATTTTTTTAGAAGTGTAGTGTTGCTAATGATTTTGAGTTACATAATAAATACATATTTTGCAAAGCATTTTGAGATTTGTTTTTATCAGTGATTATCGTAAAGCATTAAAATTTCCATGAAGGATTTTATGACTTTTAAATAAGCTGTATGTAATGTGAGCATGTTCATGTAATACTAGTGCTTCTTCAACAGGTTAGTAATAACACTTTTACCTTTATCTTTGGGTCTACCATGATATATTTGATGTAGTCCCTTAAATGTGTTTATTACTCACTCGTGTGAGTAGCTGCAAAAATCAATTTAACTATTTCTTTGGCACATTTTAGTGATATAAAAAATCTCCAGGCCAGTGATGCAATATTGTATCCTGTTTTTCAGTGCACAGGTATAAAGCAGACCTTTAGGTAACATACTTTTTAAACACTGGATTTCTCATAAAATATGTATCGCACAACAGAGTAATTAGTGAATAAATATATAGAATCTAGAGCTGTGTTATCGCATTACCTACAACCCTGATTTTTAATTTTATATATAAAATATATATGAGCGGTCTCAGGAAATGCAATTAGGATTCAAACCATTATTCTTTTCTTCTGTCTATGCACAGAACAGTTCTGTTCTTCCTCATTAGTTAATCGGATTTGTATACATCAAGTTACCAAGGTTGTCATGATCAGGCAGGGTAATCACTTAAATCATTTTATCTCTGGCATGTGACTTTGATCCTAAAAATATTTAACTAGCGCCTGAAAAAAGAAATCGATCTATTCTCAGCTTTAAGTTGTGGACAACTGACCATAACACTTGTAGATTCTCCCAAATATTCTATTCCAGAATCACAGAAAATTTTGATACTCTTTGTCAAAAGCATAAAAGCATAACCAGTTAAATGTTCAGATGAACTCCAAGAGATTTGGTGGTGGAAGCATTATGTTGTACTTATGTTTCTTTGTGATTGTGGCTAAGCAGTTCATTAAGACTGTAAAAAAAACCTCAGTACTGTCAAGTTTATCCAAAATATAGATGAACATAATTTTTAAATAATTCTTGATTTTACAAGATAATTAAGATGATTAAAACATTTTCTAATGGTCCTCTGCTAGGTATGAAAATATGGGCTGGCAGTTATTGTGACTACCATGAACGCATAAATGATAATAAGCAGAACCCTGACCTAAATTTTAGGAACACTGTAATGTCACCTATGAGCATGCGTATTAGTAAGAGGGAATTCTGACATAGATATGATCTTACGTTGTAACCTGACTGTATTGCTGTGTTATCCTAGGTTATTTTAGATTGTGATGAATGGAAGTGTGGGTTGATTAATAAGTTGTCCAATGTTTTTTTTTTTTCCTTTTTCGTAGGGACAAGTAGGTAACTGCCATTAACCTGCTTTACCATGTCAAAAATGCATTACACCACACAACATGACTATGCACAGTTATAATTTGTCAAAATGTAAGAATTCTAAAAAGGTGTAAAGATGTTTTTTATAAACATCATAGACTAAAAAAAACATAGATAGGCATGTCCATTTGAGTGCACTAAACACCTGGACATTTTGTCTAACATCAAGGCTAGTTACAGAGTACTTTTTAATTTTTCTAAAAACATGAACCAAGAACTGTTTTGACACTCAACTAGTTTATTCGTTCCTGCAAATGGAAAGCATATTCCAGAGTAGTCACATTTGTGAATGTGAAGTTAATCTTCCATCATAAAGATTTCTTTTTTGAAAGACTGTCACATAATTTGTTCTTAAATATGGCTTTTTCCATTTTTCAGGCAGCTCTGTGTTCTCTGCTCATTTTAGAAGCTTATTGCTGTGAATAAATTCAAACTGCAGCACAATCAAAAAGATATTACAGCCACCCATTACAAAGACTTTTACCCAGAAAAGATGGAGTGCCTTTAACTTTAAGACTTGTTAAGTTTTACCAAGTTCCTTAGATAATGAAGCATGTGAGTGTTTGCATGTCATTAGCATAGATTAGCATAAGGAGCCATTTGAGAACCTGGCCTTGGTTAAAAAAAATCCCTCTGGATTCTAGTTATATTTCAACCTGCACATAGCTACAACGTTTCCGAAGGTCCATCAACATAATCAAAGCTCTTTGTTTTTCATCCCTGTTTAACACTGTTTTTCTTTTTGTTTATCTCACTTTTTCTTTTCTTCTCATTGTCTATCATTCTGTTCATCCCACTCTTACATGTGCATAACCATCCAGCCTCTCTTTTTGTTTGTGTTTGTTTAAAATATTTGTTATTTTTGCACTCTGATAGTAATCTAAAAAGATTTTTTAAAAGTGTCAAAAAAAGTAATGCTGGAATGCGAAGTAAGCTAAACTTGTAGCTGGATAAATTATGATGTTTTTATACAGTAGGGAACTAGGAAACCAAACAGGTAGCATGATATAAGGCAATGTCAAATATTTTGGGTAACTCAGTGATTGTACAGGAAACACTGTACATATTTTTTGTTTTGTTTTTCGAACGAGTTAAAAAGTCCTGTGAAGAATATATGTAAATGTATTTAGTCAATAAGCAGTACCGAAGTAAGAGCAACAGTATGCTTATTTAGGTCAAATCACAAAAAAAAAAAAAAAACCTATGGGATAGGTGTAATCAAGGCAAATCCATCATCATAAACCAGAACAGAGAAAGATCATAAACTTGGAACTAGAAACGACAGAGACAATGTTTGAAATAACATAATATGTCAAATGTATGCTGCATCAGGACATACTGTGTCCTGCATGCTACTGTCAGTTAGTAGTGCACTCCATAGTGTTTAGAATGTGACAATTACCACCATATACTGCATACATAATGCAGTGTCACATGACCAACAAATGGTTTTGTGTCATTCAAGTTAACTGAATTTCTAGAAAGACCGAAGTACATAATAGGATGAAGCACATTATGAAAATTGCACCGTCCACATGCACATACTGGAGGAATGCAAAATAGCCACATACTGCTTACTAAATATTACTTTAATGTACGATCAGCATGCAAGCAGTAGAAGGCTATTTTAAATCCAGCCATCAACATGAATGCAGAAGCAGCAGTGCTGTGACAGGAATTTATGACAGTCTGTAATTCAAATAGACTATTCATTCATATGTTAATTTAAACTGTTTAATTTAATTTTCAAATTATGTTTTAATTATTAATTTACATACATAAATAGCATATAATTGTGAGAAATACAATTAAAATGATCTGGGAGGGGGTGCTTTTTCTGATCCCTGATTTGTCTAAATGTTGTGCCATTATATTGTTCATTTTTCAGTTTATCGTTCTGTTCATCCTTTCATTCATGCTCTGTTCATCATTCTGTTCATTACTCAGTTTAGAGCTAAGTCTATGTGGGAGGTTGACCCATGTGAACTGAACTCTCATTACCCACTGTGGAGGTGCTGCATAATTTCTGGGGGGATGCAAGGTGATAAAAACCTGGAATATTTAATTATATCTCAATGTTTAAGAAGTGAAGCTGTTCCAAAAATTAAATATTTATCGAGTATGAATTTTATTAAAACATTCTAAAACTGTCCAATTTTTGTAAGCCACTGTGTATGTTTAAAACATGAGGAAAGAAAAAGCATTTTAATCAGTGGCAAGAAAGATATCCAATTTCCTTTGATCATTTTAAAAGTCATTTTGAAATAATAACTATAATTTTATATATATATACATACATACATACATACATACATACATACATACATACATACATACGTACACTGCTAAAAAAAAATATAGGGAACACTTAAACAACACAATGTAACTCCAAGTCAACCTTTGGAAGCAACACTGATTGCTGCTAATCAATTTCACCTGCTGTTGAGCAAATGGAATAGACAACAGGTAGAAATAAGAGGCACTTAGCAAGACAACCCCTATAAGAAGTCATTCTGCAGGTGGTGACCACACACCTTTTCTTTGTTTTCATCCTTTCTGGCTGATGTTTTGGTCACTTTTGCATTTTGTCAGTTCTCTCACCATAGAGGTAGCATAAGGCGGTGTCTACAACCCACACAAGTTGCTCATATAGCGCATCTTATTCAGGATGGCACTTCAATGCAAGCTGTGGCAAGATTTGCTGTGTCTGTCAGCACAGTGTCCTGATTATGGAGCAGATACCAGAAGACAGGCAAGTACACAAGGAGACATGGAGGCAGCCGTAGGAGAGAACATCCGCTGCCTCATCAAGAGCATCCCCAGGCGTTGTAGGGAGGTCATACAGGCACGTGGAGGGCACACACACTACTGATCCTCATTTTAACTTGTCTTAAGAAATTTCCTATGAAGTTGGATCAGCCTGTGATTTGGTCCCCATGCCCATCCAGGGGAGAACGTTGATTAAATTTTCATTTAAATTTTGATCATTTTTATGTTATTTTGTCCTCAACGCATTCTACTAGATACTAAATAAAGATTTTCAACTGAAATATTTTATTTATTGAGATCTAGAATGTTATTTTAGTGTTCCCTTTATTTATTTTGACCAGTGTATATGTAAGTTCCCTAACCACACCATGACCCTAGTAGAGAATTAAGTAGAAAATAATCAGATGAGATGAGATGAGATGAAAAAAAGAAGTTATAAAACTACACATTAATTTGCTCCTGTAGAAAATATTAAATATGTCCATATTTTGTTTGAGTGATATTTCTTCAAAAACACTTGCCTTAAATGCCCACATTTTGTTGATACATGAATGTACTCGTAGATGTACGTGTCCTAATGGTTTGCTGATGAAAACAAAATCAAAGTCTCCAAAATTTGAGATCATAGCATATTAATATTTGAAATTAGTTCCTATTTATTGCATATTGTTTTAAGCTAATGAAATCATAATAAAATAAGAAATCTGAGCCCTTATATTAGGTTTCCACTCTTCCTCTTTTCATCACCCTCACTTTAGTGTGGAGGAAATGGAACTGTTTCTATGACAACCCCAGATTTAAAATGTTTTTAAAAACACCAGATCTACAGGGGATCAAGTCTTAGATGGACACCTATTTGATAAATAAATAAATCCCATAAAGTGCTGTGAGCACTTTCTTCCAGATATTCCAAGAACTGAAAAGTCACAGATTTGGAAAAATAAAATAGTTTCTTTTAATAAAGTGTGTTGAATAAAATCGAAAATGCTAACTTAACAGGGGTTAAAAAGTGATTTTAAATAGTTAACAACATTGTTACCTTAATAAATAATAATATTTAAGCACGACTGAGGTGATTTAATATCTATAATTGCCTTTTATTTTCCAAGATTCTGGAGTGCACATTGGAACCAAGATATTTGTGTTGTTTTTTAAATATCTGACTTAAAGTTAAGTTTAGGTAAAAATTGTAACTGAGGGCCCTCCACAACATCCTCTTTGGGGAAAAAAATCACAAAAGCAGTAGGAATATTAATTTCTTGAATGTTTTTGTGCTCAAAATACTACCAATACACTAAAACTAAAGAACATAAACTTAATATTTTAAATGGATTTTCACATAGAGTTTACTTTGAGAATTTTAGTTTTATGCTTTCTGTCATAAACCACATGATGCGAAGTAGCCCCTCTACTGTCCAGTTCCTTAAAGTGGGAAAAATATCAACAAAAGTAAGTTACGGCAAACCTGGAAAGAAGCAACTGAAAGGCAATGATAAGGAAAAAGAGAAAGGTGATTAAAAGAGAATTGGAGCACAGGGAGAAAGCTAGATGGCACTGCCTGCAGGCTAATGGCAGCTAAAACAAAATTAGCAGCATCCGGCACCAGCCCCCACACAATGATTTGATGGTAAACTCTCATAACAGGTGATGTGTAAGAGTACACACACACACAAATATACAGACATTCACATTTACAGCAGTTAGCAGATGCTCTTCTCCAGAGTGACTTACATAAAACTTAAGAACCCTGCTTAAGGGTCCAACAACAACAGCCTGCATGCTTCTAGTTAAAAACCAAAGTACCTTAACCACTGAGTTACAACTCCTACCACTAACATGTTTCTGTCTTTTTCAAAGGTTGGGAGGCAAAATAACAGTAAAATCTGAAAAGTCTGTAAAATAAAGTCACTTCATTTTACAGCATTTTACAAAAATGTGGAGTTTATTATTATCAGGTGTTAAACGGTCATCCATTAAGGATCAATCTTTGAAAACATAGATTGGTCATGGTTTACCACAACATGATGTAAGATTGCATAGAATTTTGGTCACTGTATAGAATTAATGTCCTGAAAAGTTTTAGAAAAAAATATGTACTTTGTAAAGGTATTTTAAGTTCTGAATGCAGTCTCATTTTACTTGCTAACTTGTTATAAATACTATTTTTAATCATTTAATAATTACAGAAAAGGTAATCTGACCAAATGACCAGTGAGCAAATGTCTCAAATATTTTTGACTGTGTTGCTGCATGACTTTTTAAATTTGTTACATACATACTTTAATCTACTGTATATGAAAAAGTATGTAAAAGTCTATTGGCTCCACTTATAAAGCAGGCGCACTTTGCAGATTTATAATTATAGGCTGTACTCCATCTGTTTCTCTGCATATTTTGTTAGTTCCCTTTTACATTGTTTTTCTAAGACTCCCCCAGGACCACCACAGAACAGATGTTATTTGGTGGTGAATTATTCTCAGCACTGCAATGATCGTGATTTTGTGGTGTGTTAGCGTGTGTTAAGCCTGTGCAAAAAAATCAAACATGGCATTGCTGCAGCAATTTTTAGACACATTAGTGCTTCTGTAGGACTGAGCAATTAAAAATGTTTAGTCTGAATTTTAACTTCTAACTATTTGTGTCTTGAACCTTAAATACACTCACCACCATATAGCATTTTAATGAAAGACATCACTCTACATATATAACCAATTTTACAATTAAAATATAAATGCTTTTTAAAAGCATTTCTATATAAAATCTCATAATCTTTTTAATACTGCATATTCAGCTAATATGCGGGGTTTAGTCAAATATCATCTAATAGAGTTGTAATTCAAATTGTAGATTACATTTAGTCAAGATTTAGTCTGAAGATTTTACCATGATGCTGTCTTTGCAAGAACCCAAAGACAAATTATTTAAAATATCCATTTTCTAACTTTGATATTTGTTGTCATAGAATGAAAGGTTCTTTAATTGATCATTGTGGACATAAAACATGAGAGACTTAATATGGCACTGCCAGTGGGGGTTCTGCCCTTTAAAAATTAGACAAGAACAAGGCATTGAGGATAGAACGACCTGAACAGTCTTTAGACTTAATCCTCATTTGGCTTGTTTTGGATGAAATGAACAGAAGAGGAAAAACTATTTTGAAAACTTCTACAACATTGGGAAGAACTGGGAAGTAGAAATGATGCCTTGATTGTTTATAGCGGATTTATCTGCCAAACCTCATCTAATATTAAACATAGGACTGTTTTTTACAAACATAAAGTAACATAGACTAACACTTACTGATATTTAGGTATTTGAAATATATAAATAGGAATATGAGTCCTGAACAAAACAATGTGTCCTGAATGTTTTTGTTCACTGCTTTAGACCGAGTGTCATTCACCTAAAGTTAGACTTGTCTATACTTGTTTGTAATAGAGGATTTGGGAATTTCATCTCTAACACTGAGCTGTAAATGTACTCTCTTTGTGTTCTGTGTTATAAAATAAATCTGTTTGTGGACTACAGTACATATTGTGCAAGTCCCCTTGGCTCTGTTCTCAAGTTCTCAAATAGTCAGGACCCCAAGAGTACCACCACAGAGCAGGTATTATTTTGTTAGTGCATTATTCTCATTTACCCATGTCAATGTTACTGCAGAACTGACAATAAACAATACACCACCCAAATAATACATGTTCTACGATGTATATACGATTTACGGATGTTGGACAATGAAACTGAAACCTCTGTCACTTTAGTGTGGGAGCTTTCATGGCTAAATTGGGGCAGCCTGGTGGCCAGTCTTCATTAATTGCACATTGTACTAGTAAGATCAGAGAGTGAAGGCTCAATTAGCAGGGTAAGTGTTGCTCCAAATATTGCAATGCACACAACATTATGGGTGACATACCAGAGTTTAAAAGATTGGTTTGATGAACATGAA
>JAOUQT010338275.1:0-13008 GCA_025769995.1 Xyliphius kryptos | reverse complement strand
ACACACACTACTGAACCTCATTTGAACTTGTCTTGAGGAATTTCCACTGAAGTTGGATCAGCCTGTCATTTGATTTTAAGTAGAATTCCAAATCCAGACCTCCATGGGATCATCATTTTCCTTTACATTTTGATGTTATTTTGTTCTCAACGCATTCCAATATCTACTAAATAAAGATTTTCAACTGAAATATTTTATTTATTGAGATCTAGGATGTGGTACTTTAGTGTACCCTTTAGTTTTTGAGCAGTGTATATATTCAAATGTTCAAATCCTAATCCTAATCTTTTGCTCTCAGTGTCTACGTGGGTCTCCTCCACGTTTTCTGGTTTTGACCTTAATATGGACTTAGGGTGAATTGGCCTAAACGGCCCCCTATCCAAATTGCCCCTAAACAGTATAGTGTGTGTGTGAGTATGTGATATAAATGTCATTATTGTTTTCTTTTTGTTTTTAACAGCAGCATTGAGAAGTTGAACAAAACTTTTTTTTTCTCAGACACTTTGAGAGACATCTTGACCTTTCACTGCTCTGAACTTTTATTTTCACACTATACTTTGTTAGTCCATAGTGTGTTCGTTTTCTCCTGTGTTTTACCCTCAGCTGATTGGTTTTAATTAATTATCCACTCTGTGTTCAGATTGGTTGATTACCTTTATATAAGCCATTAGTGTGCACACCAGAACTTTAAGTCCTTCTGGTTCTGCAAACTTGGTTTTGGTCTGTATTTTATACCTCTAAGGTATCTTGCGTGGTCTAGAGGTTGTAGTGATGGGAACAAGCTTCAGTTCTGACAGGAAAATGGGGTAATAATTGCCAAATTAGACTAAAATATGAGATGAGAAGTTGAAAGAGCTGGATCTTCTTTGGGAACAGTGCCCCAAGAGTTGGTTTCTGAAAAAGGCAGAACTTGCCCTTACTAAGACCATGTGCTTTGATTTTATTGATGTTTATTTGAATCCATTTTATAAATGATCTGTTTTTCTATCTTGTGTAGTTGGGTTCGGTAAGTCCACATTCACAATTGTGCTGTGTTGATGTTTTATGAGAAAAAAGTTTAGTTTGCTTAAAATGTACTTGCAAGCACAAACACACACAGTAGTGCAAACATTGTGCTGCTAACAGAATTCACCATTAATAGCCTTTTCAGGTGTCTTGTAAAAATGAGAAGATAATTACAAAGCGTCTTATAAAACGATACGACTATAATCACTGATAGATATTGTCTTATATGATCATTCTTGAGTCAGACCAAAAGTTCAGTTAAACACACACACACACACACACACACACAAGGAGTAACAAACTTTATCATATTTATTTTACTCATTTTTTTTTATCCTATATCATATTTTGCTTATAATACTATATTTAGTTTGTGTGTGTTTGGTGAGGGATGTGTGTGTGGGGGGGAATTTCTCAGGTAGCAGTTCTCCAAATTGCCTGTACACTTTTTTTGACCACATCTTTTTCCTCTCTACTAATGTGCTTGGACACAGAGCTCTGTGAACCGCCAGCATCTTTAACAATGACCTTTTTGCATTGCTAAAGCGGTTTGGTTATTTATTTTTTCTGTTTCCATAAATATGGGCAAAAGTCTATGTGCTTCCTACACAACACTCGCACATGAGACACTTGACATAATCTTTAGGACCCTGCGTGCGAAGATTTACATACTCTTTACAGGGGGCACAAACTTTTTTTTAACTTTGAACTATAAGGAACTGCTAGTTTGAACCAAAACTTACAAAGTTAGAAAGTTGCACACTTCACTTTAATTATCCATCTATTAACTTCCGTTTATTCCACTATGAGGGTCGTGGTAGGGTTCCATATGCCCATCCATGGGAAAACATCTCGAACGCTGGGAACCCAGGATAGGATTTAAAGCATTCAATTTACCTGGAATCCAGAGAACCCTGAGATAACCCAAATCGGGATTCGAACCGGGATCTCCCCGCGCTGAGTGGCCAACGTGCTAACCACTAAGCCACCGTGCTGATCTCACCCTAAATTAATTGACAATATTTTTTTATACAACATAGTGCTATTTCTAGGACTTGTCCTGCAGGCGACACACATGGCCCATGTGGGCGAACAGATGCCATTGAAATTGTATTGGCTACCTCCGCTTTATAAACCACCAAGAAGGGTCTTAAGATGTCTCAGCAACTCTACATGGTTCGAGCAGCAACACCAGTGATTGGTGAAGAGTGGTTAGTGCACAGAGGAATGATTTCGATGATGTGGAAGTTGTTTTGTTTGGTGTGTTTTATATTTTCCCTGGGTTAAATTTAATATAGTAAATGAATGAAAAAAAAAACCCACAAAAGCAACAAATTTCATGCAAATTCTGTACACTGTTTGCTAAAATAATCAGCACAAGCCTGGGAAGGGGCTTGTTAAAGATATAATGGGTTTACGAGGTGCAAAGATGATATGGGCTCTGTGTATGTGTGTGTTTGTGTGTTTGTGTTTTCACTGCAAGCTGCAACCACAATGTAACTTATTTAAGTAAAAGCATGTTGTGTGGTTGCAGTTTCGGTTAGGGTACTGTTATGGGTTATGTTGAGTGGTAGTGTTTATGGCTAAGGATTGGTTGAGCCTCAATGAAATGATAGCAGGTAGGTACAGCAGGACTGCGTGCTCTCCGCTCTCCTAACAGAAGGTTCCCTCACTCGTGTTTGTTCATAAGGCTAAACTGAAAATCAACACATTTTCTTTCTTTCCTGTCTCCAAGGTTTGACACCAGCATGGGGCCTTTAGTTTTTGCAGATCAGTACCTTCAGATCTCTGCTAAGCTTCCCTCCAGTAACATCTATGGACTGGGAGAACATGTTCACCAGAACTTCCGCCATGACATGAACTGGAGAACTTGGCCTATATTTTCCCGGGATTCCTTTCCCAACGGCGTGAGTTTATTGCATTTACATAACATTGACTTTTGGTCATTTAGTAGATGCTTTTATCCAAAGTGACTTACAAGTATCACTTGATTGGGGTCAGAACCCAGAATGTTGATGCAGCAATGAGGGTTAAGGGACTTGCTCAAGGAACTACAATGGTAATTTCAGTGGAGCTGGGATTTGAACCCACAACCTTCAGATTAATAGCCTTAACCACTAAGATACTATAAGCCCTACTAAACTGGGCGCCTTTTACCAATCCACTATTGAGAACCTGTTGGATAATCCATAGCAGTTTTGGTTTATAGGAACTATAACTGGGCACTTGTGACCTGAAGGTCCATCCATCTGTCATCTCCCGCTTATTCCTCTACTAGGGTCGCGGTGGGGTTCCCCATGCGCATCCAAGGGAGAACATCTCAGGCGCTGGGAGGATACAACCAGGACAGGGCACAAATCCATTGCTAGACACACACTCACACATCCACACACACAGTGACACACAATACAGGACAATTTAGAGCATTCAATCTGCCTGGAATCCATGTTTTTGAACTGTGGGAGGAAACCGGAAAACCCGGAGGAAACCCAGGCGGACACGGGGAGGACATGGAAACTCAACCCAGATCGGGATACGAACCGGGAACCCCAAGCGCTGAGAGGCGATGTGCTAACCACTAATCCACCGTGCTGCCCTTGACCTAAAGGTCCCAGGTTTGATTCTCAGTCTCAGTTTGTTCTATAGCTGAGGTGCCCTTAAGCAAGGCTCCTAACCCCAATTGCTCCCCAGGTGCTGTGTACAAGGGTGCCCATCACTTTATTACTCACTTCACTCATTGTGTGTTTGTGTGTGTCTCATTGCACTTAAGGTATTTAACTCTATTATAGGGAGTACACATTGTACCTCATTTTTAGCTCTAAAAACGACACACATTCTCTGTGGCATCGTCTTCACAAGCTTCTGCAATGTCACAACATTAATTTCTGCCCAGAGTTGCATTCATTTTCCCCCAAGATCTTGTATTGATGATATTTGAACCACCACATAAATTCTTCTCCAGCACATTCCAATGATTCACAATGAGGTTCAGGTCTAGAATGTGGTCAACAATCCATTTGCGAGAATGTCCATGCTCCCTGAACCACTCTTTCACAATTTGAGCTTGAATCCTGGATTTCACATCTTGGAAAATCCCTGTTGATGGAAGAACCTGGTGGTTGAGTATATTCAAATCAGCTGACCTCATTCTTATGACCTCATAATGTTGCTGAGCTCAGGCCTGACCAACCGCACCAATCCCGGATCAGAGCTACATTCAGGTGGTGACTTTCTTTCACCAGGCAGTGTATCTACAATTTCTGTGGGCAATGCTTCAACTATTAGATCAGACATCTTATATTTAGTGATCTGAATTTTTATTTTTTTTTTTCTCAGGGGACTCACAACCTGTACGGCCACTATCCCTACTTTACATGCTTGGAGGATGAGAGTGGAAAATCCTTTGGTGTTTTCCTAATGAACAGCAATGCCATGGGTAATGTACCGCAGACCATAATACCGACCGACCCAGACATGCTGAGTTTTCAGTTTCAAGTGTGAGGACTAAAGTTAAACGAGTGCATATTCGTTGGATGCAGTGATTTAGACCATTACACCTTGATGAGGTCGCCAAACTTGCGAACACTAACACAGTAAACAAACATTATGAACATTCACTTACGTGAATTTATCAGTAGGTTTCCCAGGTACAATCCTTAAAGACAGCGAACAAACATTTAAAGGTAGGAAAGCGAGAACCTATTTGTTTTTTCAAGGACATGGTTGGTAATCACGATGCCAAGTCTCAGCTTTGTAGTCCCTCAGGAAGACCCCAATGTGACACTGAAGTGGTCTTGCATTCGATGGCAATATCGAACGAGCCATTGAATTCAGGAAAGTGCGAAGCAGTTGGGGTGGCACGGTGGCTTAGTGGTTAGCTCGTTCACCTCTCTGCGCCCTGGGTCCGAATTCCAATCTGGATGGAGTTTTCATGTCCTCCCCGTGTCCGTGTGGGTTTTCTCCAGGTTCTCCGGTTTCCTCCCACAGTCCAAAAACATGAATTTCAGGTAAATTGAATACTCTGTATAGTTTGTGGATGTGTAAGGCAGTGTGTGCCCAGCGATGGATTGGCGCCCTGTCCTGGGTGTATCTGCCCAGCGCCCGTAATGTTCTCCCCTGGATGGCCATGAGGAACCCCACCGCGAACCTAAAAGAGGAACAAGCAGAAGATAATAAATGGAAGGGAAGCAGTTATTTTTTTCAAGGACATGATGGGAAATAAAGAAGCCGTGTTTTAGATCAGTAGGTTCTTGGGAAGACTCAGACGTGACCCTGGCGGTGCCTTGCGTTCGTTGGCGGTATTGAGTGAATCGTCATACGTAGGAAGTTAAGAAGTATTTACTTTTTCCAAGAACATGATAGGAAATCACGATGCCAAATTTAAACATTGTGGGTACTTGGGAAATGGGAGAATTAGTGGGTGAGAGGGCTTTTGGTAGATTTGCAGCATAATAAAGTGAATTCTTTATTATGAAATGCTTATAACTGCTAATGAACAATCATAAGCTGTCACAACAGGCATATTGTAATAAAGTGTCATTAATTAGTAGATTGCATACATATTGGTGCATAGCAATTAATAAAAGATCATAAATATAACGTTTCTAAAGGTTTTTTTGATAATGTTAGGTATCAGTGTTATAAAGCCTTATGAGGGTGTGGTAGCTCTGGGGTTAAGGTGTTGGGGTGTCACTCTGAAGGTTGTCCACCGAAGTTACCAATATGGGTGCTTGTGCAGGTCCCTTAACCCTCATTGGTGGTGTACCATGGTAGACCCTGTATTCTGTCCCTAAACGTTTTGCGACAAAATCATGCCATGTTTTGCATGTTCTTCATGTGTCTGTATGGGATTGACATCCAACACCACCTGTGAGTTCTCTTAGCTTGAAAATAAATGAACTGTCCTTCAGTGTACACAACATAATTAGTCCTTCTATTAATAAAAAAGTACTTTATTGGTTCTGAATAACCATCACAGACCTCAGGGCCAAGAGTCATGGCAGCTCCCGTCAGTAAAGACCATTTGTTGTCCGATATCAGTCTTGAGCTGCCGCAGGCTGCACACGCCGTCACATTTTGCACTAACCTGTTATTCCGGGTGACACATGTACTTCAGGAACAAAGCGGATCTGACATTCAGGGCTGGATGCACTTTGGTGTTTTTTCTCCCAGCGCGTCCCTCGCCGCTGCTGGTCTTACCCACTGTGACTGCTGGATGTACAGCTCTGTGTGTGTGTGTTAACGCGCTGAGATGAGAACAGATCGATGCGATGTCTTATGCGGTGTGTATGTTGTATGTTCACAGAAGTGACTCTTCAGCCGGCGCCCGCTGTGACCTACAGGACCATCGGTGGAGTTCTTGATTTCTACATCCTTCTGGCAGACACACCAGAGGCCCTCGTCTCGGAATTCACCCAGGTAGCGAGCGGCCAGCACACTTTTATTTACTGTGATCCATGGTGCCGGTCAAAAGTTTGGACACGCTCCCTTTCTTCTCCACTTATGGTCCATGTTGTCACTTGCTCTAAAGATGGGCTTTGTAGTTGTAGCTTTGTTTTCTCGTTTTTGTTAGTCCCCTGTTGATCTTCTGTTCTCTATTACATCTCGTTGACGCAATAAGGCTCCGGCTTGTTCCTGTGACCTATAATTATACTGTACATATGGTACAAGTCAAAAGTTTGGACGCACATTCTCTTTGCTCTACTCATCGCCCGTTTGATCAGTTCCACTTAACGTAAAGGTGGTCTTTACGAGGTTTATAATCCCAGACCGTAGTCCCCTGTTGGTTCTTGGTTCCCTATTACACAGGGCGGTCTCAGAACAATTGCTAGTCACAGTCGAGTTTGGACATGCCTACTTTTTGCTTCACTTACTGTCCAAATCAGTTCCACTTAGTGTAAAGATGGATTTTGTAGTTCTACAGTACATACTTGGTTCGTCCCCATCACACTGTTCTAATGGTCAGGATCCCAATTGTACCACCACAGAGCAGGTATCATTTGGTTGGTGCATTATTCCTACCCCAGCAGTGTCACTTGGGTGTTTAAATGAAGCTACAGCAGCACTGCTGCACTAAAACCCCCATATCGTCACAGCGGAACTGACAATAAACAATCCACCACCCAAATTCTACCTGCTCTGTGATGATCTTGACCAACAAAGAACATAAAACCATCAGGGGACCAAGAAAAACAAGAAAACATTGACTTATAAAAGTACAAGTTCCATTTATTTGCTAAAGTGGAGAAAATGGAGAATAGTGCGAGAAGGGGGCGTGTCCTAACTTTTGACTTGTACCGTATGACTTGACAACGGGGTTATCAATATAAAACAGTAATTAATTTATGGTTAATCCGGTCTATGGTTATAAATCCTGGTTATAAAGAGGCAAAGATAAAGATTAGAGGCACATTTAGACAGTTGAATGGTATTTACAGGAAAGCGGAAACACTAAGAAAATAATTTGAATATTTATTGTCACCAAGAGACATTTTAGATTTTAAAGAAAAAAAAAAATCTATGTTTAAAGCAATGTTTAAAGAAAGAAAAAACATAATAAAAATGATATACATCACTGCTCATGGACATCCTGTATACACTGCAATTTGGCACTCTACAACCAAACCATAACTCGGGTGGCACTACTCTGAACCTCTGAGCATGTGCACCCTACGCAAAATAAATCAAGGAAAGAAAAAAAAATTGCATTTTAATTCGGTCCTGATGCTGCCAAAACACCAGTCGAAAGTTTGTGGTCAACCCAAAATGTACTATGGCTGATGTGCCCTTGGGCAAGGCACCCAACCTCAATTGTTCCCCAGATGCCCTCTTCTATAGACACGTGTGCTCACTTTACTGTGTGTGTATATAAGTGTGTTTCCCTGCACAGATGTAATAAATGTGGAGGATCCATCATGCCCCCTAAACTTTATCCTTGAAACATCCTCACCTTGTCCATCCTTATCACTCTCAATGAGAACTCCAGCATCCTCATCCTTGCCACCTCCCGCTCCCTCTCCTGCCTCTTGGTTTGGCCACCGTCTCCAAGCTGTCCAACATTACAGGCCTACCCTGTTTTAACTGTTTCTTACTCTTATTATTCTTATTGTTATGTCTGACTTTTAAAAACCTTACAAATACAGAGAAATGGATTGCATTTGAGCAGTTATGGCACCCCTGTGTTTGTGTATGTGTATATAAGTATGTGTTTGTGTGGTCCTCCAGCTGGTTGGCAGGCCAACAATTCCTCCATACTGGTCTCTGGGTTTCCAACTCTCTCGCTGGGACTACGGCAGTCTGGATGAAGTGAAGAGAACCGTGGAGAGAAACCGAGCGATCGGCCTTCCTTACGTAAGTGCCAGAAAACCCATTACTGGTTCATTACTGGTTCTCCTTCTGTTCTCACCCGAAATGCCTCGTGCCAAATACGGCCAGAATACAAACAAGCCCATTAGAGACGCTTGCTGTACGAGATGCTGGAATTTCTCGAATAACGTGCCGTGCAGGAAGTGAAAAATAAGACGGAGTTAGGTAGAGCGCCGGCGCTGCTTAATGTCTCCAATGTAATTGCTGTAAGAAGTGCTGAAGGACAATGTTTTGGTGTGATGACAAAAAACGAATTAGCGCAGCAGCCTAATATGTCTCCATATGATTAGCATTTGCAAAGACCTGGCAGGAGCGACGTGCCATCTGCCGAGGCTTTATGGGAGAGTAAATATGCCCAAGTAATAAAAAGCAGCAGGCAACGGTGAGACCAACACTCGATTGCATTAGCAACAGGCTTTGACCATGGCATTCATCAGCCAGCGGACACTAATGAAGAACACCGAGACGGTGGATATCGATGGAAGGTCACAGGATATACAGTAACACACAGATTCTTGTGTTTATGAATGAAAGCAAGATGGCGATTAGAAGCTATGCATTATCGACAAGAGCAGGAGTGCTGACCTGAGTGCTATTAATGACTTTATATTAATCTAATATTAAATATTTCATTAATGGAAACGTTTTAAAGGACATAGATTTTAAATGGAACAAACCTTTACGATCAGTCTTATCTTTTAGCAATTTTACTGATAATGCAATATTTGTAGTAAATTTTTAAATAAATAACAATAAACAAATACATTTTTTTTTTTTTTCTGAATTCTAATCCAACTTTAGCTGAACAGTAAATGTTAAGGGGTTCTATTTAAGCGATTATTAACAAATTGTCAAAAGCAAATTTAGGGCTTCAGTGTATCTTTGGACAGTATGGACTGCGTGGGTCTGAATGCCCAAAAAGCATATAATATTTTTTTATTTATGGGTGTGTTTTGGGTTTGATTTATTTATTTTTTTTTATTTTATTTTTTTTCCCCATAAGATTTAAAGAATATTGCTTAAAAGACTTACATTTACATTTAGCCACGCTGTGTCTTCAGAAGTTGTAAATAGGTCATATGTGGCGTAGATGTAGGACAACAAGCCAAGAAGGTAAACTAGATGAACTGCAAAACTTTAAAAAGGTCAGTTGTTTTGTCTGCAGTAATGTACAGTACGTCCCCCCCCATGCATACAAAAAAGTCAAAAATCTGGCCCATGGCTTTCTCTGTTCCCATGGCAACGTACAATAAAGTTTATTAAGGCTGCACACATACTGTCAGCTCAGGCTTTCCTTTTTCAGCGCCGCCGTGCTGCTGTAACCGGGTGCTGTCCAAATATGGGCATGTAAAGAAGTTAACAAGAGGTGTTAAGGGCCCGGTTCCTACCAGTTGGAATTCCCAGTTCTAATGACTGGATAGGGTTATGTTTTGCTGCCCTCTGGTGTGGTCCCCTCTTGTCCAAACTGAATGTTGTTGTTAAAGACAGTCTCCTCCACATTCTCTGCAGATTCATCCTCTTCCTCTATTTGAAAAATATCTTCTGAATCTAATAAACCAGCATTGGAAAATTCACAGTCCAAACCACTTCAGGAATTTCCATGGCGATCTCAGGCTTTTCCATAAATTGACTTGAACTCGTCGCTTTTTAAACTAAATATTTTATTATTATTTTTATGTGAAATGTTCAGTGTGGTCCATTACGTGGTGCGAAGCCATTCACAGCCAACCGCTTTGACTTTTTGCTATTTTAGTGTTGCAGCTACCTGGACGTGCTGGTCGATGAGGTTCTCAGTTTGGAAATAGAAAACACATAGTGTCCAGTGGCGATGGACACACGTCTGTGTTAATAATTCACCCCGAGATAACAATACCTGACTGTTGACATCTGTATAGGTTGTCTGTTCAGAAATAGTGGGCCACCTGCACTGTTTACTTTGATATTTTTTCACCACTTGAATGTCTGTGTGCACTTTATGTTGTGTAGTTGCAGTCTTATGGAGCAGCTTGTTCCAGAAGAACGTTATTTCGTTCCAATGTATACTGTGCACCACTTTATATTGTTGGAATGACAAATGAAACCACTTGAACTTGAGCTTTGGTCAGCGGTGCACCTGTGTTTTCCGTCTCCAAGATATCAATACACCTGAAATGTACACACCTCATTTTGAGATGGCCACGCCCATCGGGGTAGATATATTATCTTAACCTTTTTTATTAAATGACAAAGTGTAAACAAAGACTGTTGGCGGGGTGTGGGATAGTAATGAGCATTGCAATGCGCATTGCAGAGTTGTGAGTTGGATCCCACATTGTGTAAATAGTGTAAATAAAGTGTCATGAGGCATGCTGATACATCAATATAGCGTTAACCTTAAAGAATGTCAAGCCGAAATTTCAGTTTCCCTCTCTTTAAATCTTTCCTTCTGTCAGAATATTTGATCAGATGCTAATGCATTTGCCAAGACATCAATATTCCAAGTCTACGACTTTAAGAACTCATAAGGGAAGTGGTCTGAGGCTTTCCCTAAATTTTATTTGTAGTGTCTTTGATTCTTGCATTAATGCCTTACAATTCCAAAATAATGAGCCCCACAACAGAGCCGAGCCCTGCAGCAATGGCAGCTAATGATCAAGAAGAAATTATTACCAAGTTTCAGACCCAGAAAAGAGAAAGCAGGTGGTCTAGAGTTTCCTTCTTCAAAATATTTTCGGGTTTAGACACTTTGACTTTCGCATTCAGCTACAGGAACCACAAAATAATGAGCTCTCAGGCCTGAAGAATGTGACTCCATTGCTAAAGAAGACCTACTTCCCAAGTTTAAGAGTGTCACAGTCTGAAAACGAGGTTCCTTTGAGGTCTGAGTAAAGTGGCACAACTTGTTTTAAAAAAAGTAAAAAAGTTTATACTATTTAAAAAGGTATTCGTGTGTTATATGTGCGATCTTCATAAGGAGAAGGTTCAGGTGAAGTTATGTCCACTAACTGCCATTGTAAAGCCAACATGCTCTAGGCTAGTGGCATGGTGGTTAACGTGTTCGCCTGGGTTCAAATCCTGCTTTGGGTTGTTTTCATGTTTTCCCCGTCTGCGTTAGTTTCCTTTGGGTTCTCTGGTTTCCTACCAGAGCCCAAACTGGCACCCTGTTCTGGGTGTATATGCCCAGCGCACGTAGTGTTCTTCCTGGATGGGCAGGGAACCCCCACCCCCCTCGAACCTAGTATAGAAATAAGGCAAAGATAAGATCTTGATTGTCCACAGATCGTTGTTGCAATAGCCCTCTGGCCTGGTACAAGTCAGAAGTTTGTACACACCTTCTCTTTGCTCTACTCACCGTTCATTTGATCAGTTCCACTTACCGTATAGAGGGACTTTGTAGTTCTACAATTCCAGACTTTAGTTCATCTGTTTGTGAACTACAGTATATACTGTGTACATCCCCTTTACGCTGTTCTAATGGTCAGGACCCCAATAGTCCCACCATAGTGCAGGTATTATTTGGTTGGTGCGTTATTCCTATCCCAGCAGTGACTCTGAGGTGTTTAAATGAAACTACAGCAGTTCTGCTGCACTAACACTATATGATGAGTGAAGGAAATAGACAATAGAGCATAAATACAGTGTGTATATATGTGTATCTGCAGTTTACAGATAATTATGAATGAAGAAATAAGAATAAACTTTGAGGCTATTGGTATCTTTGCCCTTGAAGAAGAGAAAAAGAAAGAAAAAATGACTTGGCAGCAGATGTGAGAAGATAATCAGGACAGATGCACTCATTTGAGCTGTTTGTCTTTTCCCAGGATGTCCAGTTCACCGATATCGACTACATGGAGGACAAAAAGGACTTCACGTACGACCTGGTAAACTTTAAAGACCTGCCGCAGTTTGCCGACTACATGCACGAGCAAGGGCAGAAGTACATCCTGATTCTGGTGAGTTACTGTTTGTTTTCATTCTGTTTGCTCCATTGCATTTCGATTCTCTTTATGAAGAGCAGTGTGCTGCCAAAACTGCTGCCTCCTTTCCCACCTGTGCTGGAACACCTGTGCTGGCTTGATAAATGGCTAAGGGGTTCTAACCCAGCCAGTAATGTGCTTTCCTTCCTTCTTTCGGTGAAAGGATCCGGCCATAGCCATAAGCCAGAGAATTAACGGAGCGTACGAAGCCCTCGACAGAGGCATGCAAGCTGAGGCGTGGATCACAGAGCCAGATGGGAAGACTCCACTGGTGGGAGAGGTAAATAATACTAGTTTAAATCTGTCTGCTTGCACTGTGTACAGCCTTATAGCGGGTTTATAATCCTGTAACTGCAATAAGAAAAAAGTTTTTGTTATATATATGCAGCATTCATAAAGCTTTATAAAGTATACACAACTCTTTATAACATTTGTCATAAGTCTTTGTTGATGTACATGGATGTTCATAATCATGGCCACAAATTGTTATAACAATTTACCATATTGAAAATGTTGAGTGACTCAGTTGACGGTCGTTCCACCATTTCGCCGTGGTGAACGAAATGGAGTGAGAATTGGCTTCTCGGTGAGTTGAAATCACCAGTCGACATTCATCACTAGAGGGCAGTAAACGAGTCGGAGTGTATTTAGTAAAGATGGACTGAAGGTAAGAGGGGGCAGA
>JAOUQT010338274.1:0-23760 GCA_025769995.1 Xyliphius kryptos | reverse complement strand
TGTGTGTGTGTGTGTGTGTGTGTGTGTGTGTGTGTGTGTGTGTGTGTGCGTGTGTATGTATGTGTGTGTGTCTGTGTGTGTGAGAGAGAGAGAGAGAGAAAGAGAGAGAGACTTAGTGACTGAGTGTGAGTGTGCGAGAGAAAAGGAAAAGAGTGTGAAGGTCAGCAAGTAATTAGACCCCCTTCCCCACCAACTGACCAGAGGGCATTTCAAGCCTTGGGGATGAAAAGTGATTACTGGATTGTAATTGAATGCTGGTAAAATGGAGAAATGAAAGACAGGAATATATTACGGAATAAAATAATAATTTTGAACATATATGTAAAAGAAAAACATGTAGAGTTGAGGTATCTACTTAAGAACTTTAGTCAAAAAAGTCACTTACATTGTTCAAGAAGTTGTGTCTTTCTAATTGGTGACAATCTTTTGAATGGAATAGAATATTCACCTGTTTTTAATGCCATATGTGTGTGTGCATTAAGCATTATCATGTTTGAACTAATGTGTACTTGTTGTGTTTAGTTGTTTTGTCTATATAAATGTGATGTAAAATAATTGTTATTGAGTGTCAACTTAATTTTCTATCTAACCATATAGAATATGTGTTAGTATACTGTATATGTCGGATTTCTAGTCTATAAGATAAAGGTGATGGTTGAGTATACACTGGTTCTGCATGTGGACCTGTGTGCAGTGTCACCAATCGACTTCATGCTTAATTCATTACATTATTGTTTGTGTCTCTGAGCCCCCAGTTAATCTAGCCATGCCTTTTATAATGCCAGGTCTTTAAAAGGGAACCAGCCTCTTTCAGTAAATATACCATTGATCGGCAGGCCAGTGAGCACCACCTAAATAAATTAGGCTAATGAATAAATGATGAGAAGAAACTGGATCAGAATGGAGAGAGCAGTTAAAATGATTGCTGAAAATTGGAAGTTCGGCGAGGGCAAATAAAGAGAGAAAACTTATTTTCGCAGTCCATGCCTTACCTGTAAACTTAAAGCTTTATTTCTGACATTTTGGCTTTGAAAGCCCACAGACTATATTGATGTAAGATTTGATGATGTAAGCTTAACTGATCCACACAAAGTTATACCATAATAATACAACAAAAAGTTTTTCAATGCAAAATTCCAAATGGTTTGGTGTTTCATCAGTATATGCAACCCAAACTTGTATTACTTAATTACAAAATGAAAAATTGAGTATATTTTGGTCGTTCAACGGTAACGGTAACCTCAATTGCCAAGCTGCTTGATGAAAAAAGATCAAATGGAGCAATTATTAGAAAATGGAAAAAGCTAAACATGAATGACTGTCAATCTCCCTTGAACAAAGTCGTCACGCAAGATCTCACCATCGTGGCATATCAATGATCCTAAAAAAGGTGAGGAATCAAAACAGAACTACACAGGAGAAGCTGGTCAATAACTTGAAGAGAGCTGGCATCACTGTTTCCAAGGTTACTGTGGGTAATGCACTAAGATGTCAGAATTTAAAGTTGTGCATGGCACAGAAGGTTTCCCTACTTAAATTAGCACATGTTCAGGCACGTCTTATGTTTGCCCATGACCATATTGATGATCCAGCAGAGTCATGGGAGAATGTTCTGTGGTCAGATGAGACAAATAAAACTATTTGGTCTTAATTCAACTCGCAGTGTTTGGAGGACAAAGAATCAGAAGTACCATCCAAAAAAACACCATCCCTACTGTGAAGCATGGGAGTGGAAGCATCATGCTTTGGGGGTGTTTTTCTGAACAGCGGGCAGGGGACATGGTACTGCACTGTATTAAGTATTAAGTATGTATTGCGAGGTTTTGGAGAACAACCTCCTTCCCTCAGTTAGAGCATTAAAGATGGGTCCGTTTACCTAATTCCCTGCTCTAATTCACCGATGATACACTACTACTGTCCTCCCAATGGTCAGATTTAGATGATATGTGACAGAAGCATAAGTGATAGAAGCCAGATCGAGTAATGCATAGGGTTGATGGTACTACAGTGTAGCTGCTTTTTTTCCTCTAAACTACTGACTTGTTGTGTTATCTCATTTGTAAGTGGCTTTGGATAAAGGCATCTGCTAAATGAATAATTCCAAATAAAATGTAAATGTAAAAATAGAAGCAAAAGTGATATCAGCAAGTGCAGGTCCAGATCCAGAATTAAGAATTACTTGATTTGCACACATTTTTTGTCCATTTAATAATTGATTAACATTTCTTATTAACAAAAGATTTAAGTACAATGGAAAACATTATTAGCACATTTGAGACACTTTTGGTCAAAAAATGACCTAATTGTCAGCCAGGGTCAATGTATGTATGTATGTCAGATTGGTTAATTATCCTTGTTTCTCCCAACCCTTATTTGTGGCTTAGAAAATGCATGATTAAATAGCATATGTTTTCTTGTAGGCATATATTTCTAAATCGAAAATCTTATCTTCACTTTAGCAAATAATATTTAATGTCATGATTTTCTGCTTAATACTCTAACATGGTTGCAAGGGGGTTCCTCATGCCCATCTAGGGAAGAATATCCTGTAGGCTGGGCAATTAAAACCGGGATGGGGTGCCAATTCATCGCAGGGCACACACTCACTTGCACAGATGCACACTCACACTGACAATTTACTTTAAATCATGTTTTTATACTGTGGGAAGAAAACTGGAGAACCTGGAAAAAAAACCACACAGACATGGGGAGAGCATAAAAATTACATTCGAACCTGGATCCCCAGCACTGTGAGGTGGATGTGCACACATGAACACTTACACCTACACCCACGTTCCCTTTTTCACTGGAAGAAAATCCATGCAAACAGTGTGAGAACATACAAACTTGAGACATACAGGATGGAAAGTCTTTTCTGGAAAATTAACCATGTCATTGTAAAATAAAAAGGCAATCCCAAGTGAGATACCTTTTTGCCACAGAAAAACACACCAACCAAATTAAATTTGTTACATGGCAGTTTGTAAATTCTGAGATCCCTATGAATGTGTTCATTTAATGTTCAATGCCTTGTTCTCATTCAGATAACTTTCAAAATAAAAATACAGCAGTGATGGATATTTCAATTGAATCACCAGGTTGTGCTTATTCCCAGGATTAAAATGTAGCCATGCCATGTGCCATGCTTGCCAAGCAGCCCAGGGGAAGCAACTGGCAGCAATTAAAGGTAAAAAATTGGTTAAGTTTGTGATGCACGATGGCTAGCTAGTATTTATCATGCCAGCAAGTGTGTGCAGTTAGCCAGGGTACTGGTGTTTTTTGCAGATAAAGTAGTTTACAGTTATCCAAGTGTGCAGTAGGATGAAACAAGTCTCCAACATATTTCCACATGATTGACAGTGCAGTTCAGTGAAGTGCATGGTTAGGTCGGATCTACCAGCAACATTTAAAAAGGCACAATTGAAAAAGTAAATACTTACAAATCATATTTCCTAAAACATGGGATGCTTTCACAAATTATGATAACAATCCTGCAATGTGTTCATTTAACTGCGAAACGTACAAAGAAGACAATTTATTCCCTTTTGTGGATAACAGTACTAAAACAGTTGGGACATAGGCAAATTTAGACTAAAATTGTTATAATAATACTGCGCTAGAAGGTTTCACAATTTACCAACGACTTAGCAGCAAGTTTGTGAGAGGATTGTTGGTGAGTTCAAAGTGTCATGAGGCCGCCTGGTGAATGTGCGAAAGAGACAAAGTTAAAGACCAGATGATCCAGATCCAAGTTTAAAGCTGTAATTAAACGTATAAATACAATTTAATGCAGTCTTTAAACAAATTCTCGTTTTGTACTTCCTGTCTTAAGTCCTCATTTCGCCCTACTATGACACATTGTGAGATGTGCAAGCATCTGTGATGGTATGATGATGCATTTGTGCCCACAACATAAATGATCTGCATATAGGTGAATGTGTTATTGACTCAAGGGTTACATTGGTGTTTTAAAATAACGAATGACGTATATTTTAGTAGGATAGTGCTAGGCTTCATTCTGTTCCTATCCTGAGGATTACTTGTAGTCCAGATCCATGTTTTATTAAAAATCTTTGGCACATCATAAAAAGACAAATTCACATTATTGAGCATTCTTGTATACAACAGAAAAAGGGTAAAACTTTTTGAAATAATTAGTATATTTTACTCCTGAAAAAATAATTTAAAAAAGTTGATGTAAACCTGTGCAACATTGAAGTATAAAAACAAATGGCAGTTTTTTATGCTCTGCTCACGCCTTGTGGACCAGCTGCGCGGCACATGCACCAAGCCGAAGTGCTATAACGTGCAGGAGAGAGCCAGGAAAAAGCAGGATCAAGGACCTGACCTCAGAAACGCTGTGTGGCGAGGAACTGACTTTGGAAACGCCCTGTTGCGAGGAACTGACTTTGGAAATAACTTGTGGCGATGAACTGAATTCAGAAACACCCTGTGGCGAAAAACTGATTTTGGAAAAGCCCTGTTGGAAGGAACTGACTTTGGAAACGCCCTGTGATAAAGAACTGACTTCAGAAACACCCTGCAGTAAAGAACTGGCCCTGCAGCGAGGCACTGAATTCAGAAACGGCCTGTTGCGAGGAACTGTATTCGGAAACACCCTGTGGCGAGAAACTGAATTCGGAAACGCCCTGTGTTAAGGAACTGACTTCGGAAACTCCCTGTGGCGGGGAACTGACTTCAGAAACGACCTGTGGCGAGAAACTGACTTTGAAAACGCTTTGTGGCGAGAAACTGACTTCAGAAACGGCCTTTGGCGAGGAACTGACTTCGTAAATGTACCGTGGCGAGGAACTGACTTTGGAAATGCCCTGTGGCAACGAACTGACTTCGGAAACGCAGTTTCAGTGAAGAACTGACTTTGAAAACGCCCTGTGGCGAGGCACTGATTTAGAAACGCTCTTAGGTGAGGAACTGGCTTTAGAAACGCCCTGAGATGAGGAACTGACTTCGGAAACAGCCTGTGGCGAGGAACTAATTTCAGAAACGCCCTGTTGTGATCTTCACTTCAACAGAAGAGCCATTTTCCTGCACACAGGATACATAAACAAAAGCAGCAAAGGACAGCAAAAGAGCAAAAGACTTTGATAGACTCTCAGTGTTAGGCTCCTACCCACCGAATGATTCGCAAGCGGAACTGAGTGATTCAACTGAGTCACGCTGGGAACCAAGAGATACATCTGAGTTACGCTGGGAACCGAGTGATTCGTCCAAGTCGTGCTGAGAACACAGTAATACAAAAGCGTATTCGTTTGCCAACCACCATGCATATAGTGGTGAATCGTTTGGCCCACACGGCTCATTCAGTGGTAAATCGATTGACACGCGGCTTCTTCAGAGGTAAATCGATCGATTGGTCGACTTAGTGCTGAGCGATTGTGGCTGCTTAATCGCACATCTGGCAAAGTTGGAAAAAAAAGTCGGTAGGATCAAGGAATGTGGACCATGTGTACGGTCAGGCTTCAGGGCCTTTTAATTGGAGAAATATCCCTCCTCAGTGCCTGAATAACCCATTTCATCCTGGTACAACACATCCATGTCCCACCACCTGAAATCTGCCATACCAAAACGTGACAATCAAACAAAAATAAAAAAAAAAAATACACTCACCTCACAAACATGCTCTGGCTCCCAAAGTAAGGCACGTATTTCTATGACGCTCTGCTCACGCCTCGCGGACCGGCTGCGCAGCACATGCGCCGAGCCAAAGCACAAAATAACGTGCAGGAGAAAGCCAGGCAAAGCAGGTGGCAATGAAAACACTTTATTTAAAAGGAAACTACACAAAAACAGAGGCATACATAAAGCAGTGTAACAAAACGTAGGATGTGCAAGGCAAACGGGAAAACACTGAACTAAATACAAAAACACCTTTTGTCACATGCACAAAACCAACCAATGAAAAACATAAATAGTTAAATAACTCAACAGTGTACTCTAGCACAAAACTGAAACAGATTTAAAAAGGGACACCTGACATAACATCTTTGAATTTACTTTTTCCTTTTTTTGTTTCCTAGCCACAAAAAATGACAGTGTATTGGCACCAGAACATGCCCTGTCCCCTCTTGCGGAGCATAGTCCTTCGTGCCAGTTAAGCTGGAAGGAAAAGCAGGCGGCAAGATGTTAACTGCCTGCTGGCTGGCATCAAAAGCCAAAGGCCATTGGGTAATGCTTGCATTTGCATTGATTTATGCTGTATAAATCTCACCCATTGCTCTAACTGCTCTCACCGAGTGCCTGGATCAGCACTGGACCTGGATTAATAAGCATCCTACTAGCCTTTTGTTTCTTTAAAATAGTCTGTGTAAGGTAGCACACTGACTGAGGTAAAAAGCTATGCGCATGCACAGTATTAAGCGTAGAATGCTATCTGAGGTATGGGGTGTGTTGTAGTGGTCACGTGTAGCTTAAGCATCATTTGTTGTAGCTTAAGTTATTTGTGGTATGCAGCATGTACATGTGCCAATTTAATTCTGATTTAAATTGGAATTCAAATTGAATTGCTTTGATAAGGTTTATTTTAACTCATTTTAAAAACTATTATTTGTTTTTTTTCTCTTGTCTCATGTGGCTGGGTCTGGCGCAGCCACATTTTCCAGCATGTCATGCCCGATGACATTGCCCCAAGTTTTATGAAAAGGTTTTTTGAAAAGAAGACATACACTTCATAAAATACATTATTCATATGCATCATGATGTGAAAGAGCTGTTGCCAGGGTACTTCTGTTATGGAGCACCTCCTAATACGCCTCTGGCAAATGACACAAATCAAACAGACTGATACCTCAGTATCTTGGGATGGACTTGTAAGTCACATTGCTCAAGACAATCTATTTCAGTTATATGAGCTTCTATTTATTTACAGTTTTACAAGATTTTTATATACCTCATTCAAATTGTGATTTTAAAAGTAGAAAATAGATATGAAGCTGTTAGTTAATAAAAAAAAGCTAACATATCAATACAATTGTCACATATTAAATTTACACATACAACAAAACAACCTGGATTTAATGGATTTAATATAACGGTCAACAAAGTATTTCAAGTTCAAGAATTTCAAGTTCAAGTAATTTATTAATTTAGCGCTTTTTACAACGTGTTGTCACAAAGTAGCTTTACAGCCTTATGAACCTAAACCTCCAGTCAACAAAGTTCAGCTACTATGCAGTAACTGTTAGTAACACCACGGGACGACATCTTAAAGAAAGAAAAAACAGACAAGAAAAGCAGTTAGACCTGAGATCCACACGGCTATCTTCAGGCAATTCATTGAACCCAAAAGTAAATAGATGTGTTTTCAATCTACTGAATATTGATAGTGATTTAGATTTACAAACAGTAACTGGAAGGCTATTTTAAAGCTGAGGAACCTTGTGGGAGAATGCTCTAGCAATTATTTTAATAATTCTAGGAAGTAAAAGTAAACCAGCACCTTGAGATCGGAGTTCACGTGTTGGCTTACAGAAATAAATGAGCTTACTCAGATACTGTGGCGCCTGATTATGAAGAATTTTAAATGCTATTTAAAAAATTCAATCATCAATTCTAAACTTAACTTGTAGCCGGTGTAAGTTTGGCACAGGACTTTCTGGTTCAAGTTAGCAGCATTTAATCTAACCTTGACGTTGTAAAAACATTAGTTTTGACTGATAAAGTTCATGAATATTATTAGATGGCAATTTAGTTGATTACTTTACAATATTTTCCAGAAATTTAAAGACAAGAGAAATGTTTGATATTGGCCTGAAGTTGGACAGTATTATACTCTTAAACAATATAAATGAATCATCAATATAAGCCATTATTATCAAAGGTTCTGTTATATGTGGGAGGACATCTTTAAGCAGATGTAAAGTTATTGTTTTCTTTGAATGTGTAATTAATGAAATAAGCTCTTTTTTTAAGATATTGGGTTAAAGGTATTCAAAACTTGTACAATATTAATGGCTTTAACATTAGTTTTTATAGTGACTGGTAAGTGAGTCTTTTGGTGCATTTGGTGCATGTTTATACTCGGCCACCATGTCCTTCCATGAAATCCTAAAAACTTTGTCTCTATGCTTCATGATTGTGTACCATTTTATCCTTAACCCTTTTTAGTTTGTGTCTTAAGTTGTAGCTACATTGTTTAAAGTTGTAGACAACACATATTTAAGGTAATCAGCTGTGTTCTCAAGTTCTTCTGGTCCTGATTGTTTAATGTTTAATTCAGGTAAATATTGTCTGAATGACGCAGCAGTAGAAAGTATAATTGTTCGCATCATATTATATTGTGGTTTTATTACTAGATCAGTATTAATTTCTATGTCGTGGTTTATTAAATAATGATCAGAGATGACCTCACTTGTGAAACAATACTTATTATAATAATATACATTATTAATGGTAATACCGTGTGATAGAAGTAAGTCTAATGCATGTTTACAGCAATGTGTTGGACCAACTACACTTTGAATAATACTTATGGAATTGAGGATAAAGTCAAAAGCTAATTTTAATTAGTATTGTGGATTTTCAACGTAACCAATTATATTACCGACTATTAATACCTTGTCTAAGAAAACCACTAGAGGGCGGTGTACAGTAATAAGCTGCATTAAATTGGACTGTTGTGCAAATGGAAAAAAAAAAAAAAACAGGTAGAAATAAGAGGCACTTAGCAAGACAATCCCTATAAGGTTTTGTAGGTGGTGACCACAGACCTTTTCTCTGTTCTCGTTCTTTCTGGCTGATGTTTTCGTCACTTTTGCATATTGTCAGTTATCTCACCATAGAGGTAGCATAAGGCGGTGTTTACGACCCAGAGAAGATGCTTAGGTAGTGCAGCTTATTCAGTATGGCATAATATTGTGAGTGGTGGCAAGAAGGTTTGCTGTGTCTGTCAGCACAGTGTCCAGAGCATGGAGCACATACCAGGAGACAGGCCTGTACACCAGGAGACATGGAGGGGGCCATAGGACAGAACATCAACCGCCTTATCAGGAGCATGTCCAGGCATTGTAGGGAGGTCATACAGGCACGTGGAGTCCACACAAACTACTGAGTCTCATTTGAATTTCCACTGAAGTTGGATTTTGAGTATGATTCCAAATCCAGACCACCATCAGATAATTATTTTGATTTACATTGTGATAATTTTTATGTTATTTTGTTTTGAACGCATTTCACTGTCTACTAAATAAACATTTTTAACTGATCTATTTTATTCACTGTGATTTTTTTTTGAGCAGAGTACATATACACTTTTATCTGCCTCTGTGCGTGTGTGTGTGTGTGTGTGTGTGTGTGTTAAGAAAAGCAAGTAGCAAAATGACAAGAAAAAACTAGATAAAATTAAAATGAGTATGCCTGCCACATAGAAAGATGATGATCAAAGGATTAAGGATAAGCCCAGAAGATGGAAATTTTCAGCCCCTCTTGGTTTGACCAAAATCCAGGGAGATGTGATCTGATGAATTTATTATTGTCAAATTTGTAAATATGCAAAGCAGTGATTAGAGCTGCACCTTGTAAATTGATAAGCACATTAAATGTATTAATCCTGCATCACATCCATCATGTCAACATATTCTTTACCATACGCAGCTACAAATACAGTTCTTCCTCCTCTGTCTTAACTCACTTTGATTAGTCTTTACATTTCATGCCTCACTACCTTTATTCAGTTTTCATTTCTGTTTCTCTGGTTTATTATAGCCAGTGCCATAAAAGCCACTTTCCGTAGACTACTTTTAAAAAAGACTGTAGATTTGCATATATATGAGTCAAAACATGAAATATGCAGCTTTTTAGCATTATGGTAACAACATCCTAGATGTGAGTACTAATATAAATAGTAGATTTAAAATACATTACATAAAACTAGTTTGAAAAATAGCAATTTAGCATAGTGCACATGAATTGTGCATAAGGATTTATTTATGTATTTATTTTCTTTACTGTTGGATGTAATATATTTCGGCTTTGTGTTTATATGTATGTTATTGCCAAAAATCAAAGGTATGAATTGTATTTTAATGCAAACAAATGATACATGCAGCGCTCAACCTTTTTTCTTGTGTCTGGATTTTTATTGTGGACTCACACACAAACACACACACACACACACACACACACACACACACACACACACACACACACACACACACAAAACACTACTTCACATTAACATATTTGTGTTTCAAAGGGAATGTGAGGTTGTGTGTGTGTGTGTGTGTGTGTGTGTGTGTGTGTGTGTGTGTGTGTGTGTGTGTGTGTGTGTGTGTGGTGTGTTCGAATCCCAATCTGAGCTTTCACGTTCTCCCTGTGTCTGTATGGGTTTTCTCCAGGTTCTCCGGTTTCCTCTCACAGTTCAAAAACATGAAAAGGTAAATTGGCTGCTCTAAATTGCCCCCGTATAGTCTATGGATGTGTTTGTGTGCATGTGTGTGTGGGTCTGTGAGATTGTGAGTGTGTGCCCATTGATTCTTTCTCTCCTGAATGGCCACAGGGAACCCCTCTGCGACCCTAGTAGAGGATTATTAGAGAATAATGAATGAATGAATCAATCATATGCATTTGATTGATGGATTGATTGATTCAAATTTATTGTCATTGCTCTGTACAGTACAAGACAATAAAATGATGTTAGCATCTACCAGAAGTGCATATAGTAGAATAGTGCAGATATACAAAGTGCAAGAATGGCAGTATTGTGCTAGTAAAAGCTGTGGGACGTAGTATGTATGGTGCAACATGAATATATTGTATAATTGCATGAAGTGCATAAAGGCCTTCTTTGTTAGTATATTTTAAAATGTTATTGAGATAGGCATTGGTTTACTAATATGAGACAGAGCCCAAGAAAAGACAACAGTAACTGACTCCCCTGCCATGTGTACTGTTCATGGGGGATGGTAAGATAGGAGAACGGGGTATAGTTGTGTTAAAAAGAATTGCTGGCATCTTAATGTTACTGTGTGTGTGTGCACCTGTGTTACATGTATTATGGACAATAAAGCTACTTAAAATTGTAAATTGGGGCTGCTGGTAATAGCACAACAAAGTGTTTTTTAGTGTAAACTGTTGTAATAATTGCTTTTTTCATGAGCGTTGTGTACCTGTCCACATCTTCCTCATTGTCCATCCCAGGGAGATTGCCACAATAATTATTGTCATTTCCTGGCACTTTTGTTCACCCCATGGTCTCCATTTACCTCCTAGGTCGGGAAAGGACTTAAGGGTTTCAGCACTGTAATGAATTTTCTGAATGAACCTTATACATATCACACAATAAACTTCCAGGAACATTACTGGTTACAGTGGGATAGTTCATTATACTCTGTAAAGTGGTATTCATTAGGGGCCACTACAGCAGAACTGTATTCCAAAACAAAATTGGTTAATAGTGATTTATTTGAAAGAATAGAAGCTCCCATTCTTGACTTAAACATGGATCAGCTCCAGAAAACCTAACTTATACTATATTATATAATGTAATGTATACCAACTTGCTTTTAAAATATCACTACAATTCTCAAAAACAGCAAAAGCTCATTTTTAAAATAACAATGTAAATCACTTACAGCTGATTACATCACACATTTGTTATATGTTCTATGCATATATTATTTACCTAAATAAGACTTGGTTGATTTATTACCCTTTCCTGTGTTTTACAAACTCGCGCGCCTTATATATTTTGAAAAGTCTAGTATGTCACAGTTTGAAATTCATTATATTGGGAGCAATAAGGTTAGATAACATGCAGTGATTTCCAGCTAATAAGCAGCATTCTGGTTTTAGTTGTAGTTCATACTCTCGAAAATAAAGCCAGAAGTGAATGTCTGCTGTCTGTACCCATTTCTCTCAATCTTTAATGAACCAAGCACTTGCATAGATAGAACCCCTAGTGATGCTCGAGCACCTGCCCTTTTGCCCTGTTTGCTTGAGTACCTGCCTTCTAAAATGCACATGCCTGAATAAAACATTATTCTTAACCAATGCATTATGTTACAGTTGCCATGTCACTGCCTGATTGTATGCTTCCATGTGATTGGCTGGTCAGACACATGCACTAATGTGTATTTGTAAATATGTTTGTAATTATGTAAATGCACAGCAGAAAATATAAATGTTTAAATGTCATTGTTTCACAAACCCCACCAATAAATATAACTCAAAGTGCAGGATAAATGTAATTAATGTCTTAAATCACAGCAAATTTGACAATTTGCCTAAAAGCAAAAATAAATGCATTATTTTGTCACATTGGTTCTGCACCTCATATAAGGCTTGTGTAACAAATAATCAGTATTGTATACATACTGAAGTATTTCAAACTTTAAAGCATGGATAAACAATTTAAAAACATGGACCCTTGGTTTTATTTGCATTTTACGCTATTAATAAAAAAAACGCAATTATTAAACCAACAATACATAACATTGTGCCATTAAATCTCAAACCTATGTTTGTATTTTTCTGTTGTGGAAAACTTTATGGAAAATCAATATCTTCTCTCTAAACCATTCAGACAAGGCAACTAACCTTCTGCACACAACATGTGCTGCATATCTCCTGGGCTTTTTTTTGTGCCACTAAAGATTACAAGAACTCAAATGCAAACTTACTTAATGTGTGATGCTGTCCATGTCATTTTAATGGGTCAGTGATGTCAAAGATCGCCTTGTATTACACTATCAAATATCATAGCTTGTACCATGATGAATAGCACCTGTCATTGCCAATAAATTTTGAAAGGGTTTAAATAGATCGCCAAAGGCCAATATTTTTATGCTTGAGTCACGGGTCAACAATTTGATGCTGTTACCCTTTAAAGGCATTCTGGAATAACATTACATCTAGGCTTATTTTGACCATCAAACCTTAAATGCCCTCATCTAGCATTGGTTATTTTAGCAATAGCTTTAGATTGAAATATCTTTTTTTTGTGAAGATACAGAACAAAAAGTAAAACAGATGATCATTCACAGCAGTAACACAAGTTATTTCAAAAAGATCATTCGAATTTTATCAGAATAAGAACATTTCTTAAACAGACCTGTGTATATGCACTACTGGTCAAAAGTCTTAGAACGCCCCAATATTTTTTATTATTATTTTTTTTTTTGAAAACTATTCAGTTTTATTGCTTATTTGTACTGTTTTCATTTCAATGAGACATTAACATTTTAAAGACCAAATGTATTCTAAACTTTGAACTCATCAAAGTAGACACCTTTGGCAGATAACAGATAACAGTTGAACACACTGACATTTATTCTACAATAAAAATCTAATATTTTTAGTTCTCCCAAATGAGTTGCAGAAGTTCCCATTAATGTGTGTCACTTGTAGGTTGTTTTGTTTTAAGTCTTCTGTTTAGTTCATTTTAAACTGATTGGCTTAAAGTCTGTAAAATGTCCTAGCCACTGCATGTTACTAAGATTACCATCTTATTCTTTTTTCTTATGGTAACCATAGCTTATACTTTATATTGTTGTAGGATCCAATTGTTACTGGATCATTATATTGTTGTAGGATAAACCAATTGCATACCAGAGGGTATTGCATCGCTTTTCAGAATGCTGTGGTAGATGTTTTGATTCAGTATACAGTAAGTTCTAAACCAGGATCCAGCAAAACAGCATTAGACCATCACACTTCCAACTCCTTTTTTGCCATTTAATGTCACACACAGTGGAACCATCTATTCACCTACTTAACAGTGTACAAATATCTTGTCTAATGAACCAAAGTTTTTGAATTTTTTTTCAAAACACAGTGGCACATTTTTCTAGCCCACAATTTCAGGATAGTCAATGTACAGGGGTTGGACATTGAAAGTAAAACACCTGTAATTTTAGTGTGGGAGATTTCATGGCTATATTGGAGCAGCCTGGTGGCTATTCTTCATTATTTGCTCATTGCACCAGTAAAAGCAGAGTGTGAAGGTTCAATTAGCAGGGTAAGAGCACAGTTCAAAATATTGCAATACACACAACATTATGGGTGACATACCAGAGTTGAAAAGATTGCTTTGATGAACATGAAAGTGAAGTTAAAAATCTTTCATGGCCTGCACAGTCACCGGATCTAATTCATATTGAGACACTTTGGGGTGTTTTGGAGGAGCAAATCTGGTTTTCCTCCACCAGCATCACGTAGTGACCTGGCCAATATCCTGCAAGAATAATGGCTTAAAATCCCTTTGACCACTGTGCAGTACGTCATTCCCAAGATGAATTGATGCTGTGTTGGCCACAATAGGAGGCCTTACAACATTTTAATAAATTATCGTGGTCTAAAACCTGGTGGTTCAGTTTCATTGTCCTAACTTCCTGCTTGGAATTGCAATTAATAACTGGAATACACTGAAGTGTTTTAAGGTCTGTTTTAAAAGCCATAATTGCAATCCTTGTCTAAAAGACCTGGAAGTCAACTTGATTAGACTGTAAATGTAGCACAGCAGCAGTGCTTGTCATTGAGAAATGTTGTTCAAAGGAAGTTCACAGCTCAGCTGCACTGTGCTTTAGCTGACGAGTGCTAAGAGATAAAAAGTAAACAATGGTCAGTACAAGGTCTGATCACTATCTACAAATGCTATATTGGATTGACATTAAATGCTTCTAATGTGGTCACTTGCTTTTGTACCTTTGTTGCTTTGGTTCTAAATTCATTTTATGTCTAAAATGGTGGTTAAAAAAATGAAATAAATACTGTGCCATTTGCTTCCTTGAGGAGTTGAGAAAGGAAATTTTCTTACTGTCAATATTAAACAGCATTTGCATGATGAACAGAGCGTTTATGGATTTACCAGGTGTCATATAGACACTCAAAGCTAAAAAGGACTCTAAAAAGGTCTCTTGCTACTTCATACATAGCTGCTAAAATTTAAATTGCAGTGCCTGAAGCTATCAGGCCTTGAGGAGATCATGCTCCCACACAGTATGTATTATAGATTAGACTTTTTGAAGTTGTAAAAGTCAGTGTCTATAAATGTAACATGGATTATATGATCAAAGGTATGAGGACAAGTGAATATTACATTAAAATGCAAGTGGGACTCCTTAATTCTCCAGCTGTGCTTGTATAAAAGACATTTGTGGTGAATTAGTAAATCTAAGCATTAATGCCACAGATGGACACTTTATAAGAGCAGGCAGAGTAATTAATGTATTTATTATTAATATATGAAAGTTAGCATTTTAGGACAGTTCTTTATAATGCGTGACCAATTGCACTCATAAAATGCATGTGGCCAAATAATACACTTATTTATAAATAAAAGATGTCTACATACCTGTGACCTTATATTGTGGTTTGGAAATTTGTATGAAACATGCTTAGCTAATGACTCACAAAACACAAAATGTATTTTTCAGAAAGGTAATATGATTACATGCCTCAGTTTACAGCATTCCTTAAGCAGAAATTTAATGATACTAATTCACAAATAATGATAAATATAAATTTATCAACCCCTTCCCCCCATAAAACTGAACATTTAATTAAAATTTCCTGAACCTTTTTTGTAATAAAGTACAGATAGCATTTCTAAACGTACTAGTTTTCGTTAGAAATCTTGAATTGTTACAAATTAACAGAAATATTTGAAAAGAAACAAAAATCACATTAGACACGGACTTATTTATAATGCCATAGCACTGACCTCTGCTGTGCAACATGTGTTTTAACTCTGTAATAATGAATGTTTATTAAATCATGTAAAATTGTATGGTTATTTCAATCTTTGCACACAGTATGAAAGCATGTGAGCTGTCACTGGAGAACATGTCATGCCAAAACGAAAATAAATCAGTCAAAACTTATAAAAAAATAATAATTCAATCAATAGTAATTGACGCTTACAAAGCACAAGCGGGATACACAAAGTTATCACAGAGCTTCCACACATGTTATCATGTCAAGTGTCAAGAGCTGAAGTGAGAAGTGTTATTAGGAAAGTCAAACAGCAACACACGAGACTAAATAAATCTGGCAGAAGACTGCAACTGCCAAGTTAGGAATTGTTGTCGGAAAAAAAAAAATGACTAGAGCCCTGCATAGGAATGAATTCTGATGTTGCTCACAAAAAAAACCTGCAATTCTGCAGAAGAGATATCTTCAAGCCAGACTGAAGTATGCCGAGGACAATCTGGGGAAAGATTATTCAAACTGGAAGCATGTTTTTCAGTTCAGATGAAACAAAACTTGAGCTTAAAAACACTGTTCCCACAGTGAAACGCGGTACTGAGAGAATCATGCTGTGTGTATGCATCAAGGTCATAGGAATTATAAAGAAATAAGAAAGTGTAGCGCAGTCATCAGCAAAACTTGATTTGGGTTGTCACTTTCTCTTCCAGCACGCCAATGACCCAAAGTATAAAACGGTCCTGATAAAGAATTACCTTCAGAATACAAAAGTGCATGTTATTGAGCGGCCTGCACAAAGCCCTGACTTGAATCCTATTGAAAGTCTGACGATGGTTCATGCCAGAAGGCCATGGGATTCATCAGGAGATGAGTCAGACTTGTTAAACACTGGCAGAAAAATACGTAATTGACGATAAGCATCAGCATAGGCTAATAATTTTGACTGTGGTAGGTTTTGAGTTTTTGTGATATTCAGTGAAATTGGTGTGAAAAACTGTTCATTTCCTGTTTTTTGCATGTTTGTCATACTTAAGTGTTTCAGAACATCAAGCCAATTTAAATAGCAGTCAAAGACAACACAAGTAAACACAAAATGCAATTTGTAAATGAAGGTGTTTATTATTAAGGGAGAAAAAAAAAAAAACCTACATGGCCGTAATTGAAAAAGTGATTGCCCCTAAACCTAATAATTAGCCCACCCTTAGCAGCAACAACTGCAAGAAAGCATTTGCAATAACGAGTATTTTACAGAGTTCTAAAAGAATTTTGGCACACACATCTTCACAGAATTGTTCTAATTCAGTTACATTAGAGGGTTTTTGAGCATAAACAGCTTTTTTGAGGTCATACCACAGCATCTCAATATGATTTAGGTCAGGACTTTGAATTGGCCACTCCAAAGTCTTTATTTTGTTTTTCTTCAGCCATTCAGAGGTGGACTTGCTGTTGTGTTTTTGAATCATTGTCCTTCTGGTCGGACATTCTCGTTCAGGATCTTTTGGTAGAAAGCAGAAATCATAGTTCCATTTATCACAAGTCTTCCAGGTCCTAAAACAACAAAACAGCCCCAGATCACCAAACTACCACCACCATATTTTACTGTTGGTATAATTTTCTTTTTATGTAATGCTGTGTTTCCTTTAGGCCAGATTTATTGGGACACACACCTTTCAAAGGCTTCATCTTTTGTCTTATCGGTCCACAGAATATTTTCCCAAAAGTCTTGGGAATCATCAAGAATTGAGAAGAGTTTTAATGTTCTTTTTGCTCAGCAGTGGTTTTCTTCTTGAAACTGGGCTATTTTAGCCCAGTCTCTTTCTGATGGTGGAGACATGAACTCTGACCTTAACTGAGGCAAGTGAGGCCTGTAGTTCTTTGGACATTGTTGTGGGGTCTTTTGTGACCTCTTGGATGGGTCGTCGCTGTGCTCTTGCAGTAATTTTGGGCGGCCAGCTACTCCTGGGAACGTTGACCACTGTTCCATGCGATTTGTGGATAATGTCTCTCACTCTGGTTCGTTGGATTCCCAAAGCTTTGGAAACGGCTTTATAACCCTTTCTAGACTGACAGATCTAAATAACTTTTTGTTTCTTAATTTTTGCTAAATTTCTTTGGATCTTGGAATGATGTGTAGTTTTTAAGGATCTTTTGATGGACTTTGTTAGGCAGGTCCTATTTAAGTGATTTCTTGATTGAGAACTGGTGTGGCAATAATCAGACCTGGATATCACTAAAGAAAATGTACTTAAGTGTGATAAACCACAGCTATAGTATGTTTTAACAAGGAGGGCAACCACTTTTTCATACAGGGCCATGAAGGTTTTCTTTAATAATAAACACCTTAATTTACAAATCTCATTTTGTGTTTACTTGTGTTGCCCTCAACTACATTTTAAATTAGTTTGATGTTCCAAAACACTTAAGTGTGACAAACATGCAAATAAACAGGAAATGAGAAAGGGGCAAACACTTTTAATAATTTTTGTGTTTGTATATTCACATGCCAGAAAAAAATTGAAGTTAATAAATAAAATAATTAATAGGGTCTGGTATATTCTGTTTTAAAAAAGCTCTAACGCTTAAGCAATGCAGGAAAAAGAGCGTGGCATGGGTAATTGCCAACTAACAGCTGAAGAGTTGTAGATACGTAGTTCAAGTAGTATGCTGCTACCCCAAAGAAAGATCTACTGCTTGAGTAGCGTAGAGAAATGGAGAGAACACAATCAAACTGAAATGCAGTCTGTAAGATGCATGTGATGGATGCATCAGGGTAAGATACGAGGTGGCTGCAGTGATGCACCCATCATTCCTAATGTGTACTGTACAAAAAGGGGGATGTGCTATGATCTGGGGTTGCTGTAGTTGGTCATGTGTAGGTTTTGCAATGCTTTCTGCACAAAGAATGAGGTCAACTGAATATCCTGGACAACTAGGTTATTCCATCACTGGGTTGTTTCTTCCCTGATGGCACAGATATATTCCAAGATGACAGTGTCAGGTTTTGTTAGATTTTAATTGTGAACGAGAGCATGATCCTGAATTAACTACCTAACAACCTGGAAAAGACTTTGCCAGTGGTCCAAATCTTCCGTCATTTGCACAGAAATACATTCGTAACATCACAGAAGTTTGTGCAAATGATGCTACAGTGAATGCATTTCATAATCAAAGGTGTGTGACTTTTGTTTTGGAGGCAGTGTATGATAAGTAAAATAGACCTACACAATTTTTTTTTAAATACATATCGGGTGAAAATATGATAACAAAATGAAAACCAGATCAGTTATAAACACTGGCATCAAAGGGAAAAAAAAAAACAACTTCAAATACACTGCTGGCTGGCACGTATAATATAATAACTAAAAGTTAATACCTCGTAGAAAATAAGAACACCAATAGGAATAATGTGGAATAAAATGTCTGTTAAATATGTACACAAATATAGCCTTAAGAAAGGCTAAAGCTTTTCTTAGATGCGTGTTAAAAGGCATGTGTGGTTTAATGGCTCTGTCTCAGTGGAGAGCCATAAAGTTTCATTATGTCTGGTCTGACAATGCTTTAAAACAGAAGGCTGACTTGAACTTGATTTTGTAGCTATAGACAGATCTTGAAAGCTAAGCCCTTGTTTTTCGCTTTGGGACTACATGCAAGTTTGGGTATTCCTCACTGGCTACAGACCGGTTTAGATTGGCCCCTTCTTGTAACAGACATGTTAAAACAGACCATCTTAGCAACAGTCAGGGTTTAGACAGGCAATCCTGGAAACGAACAGGTTCAAACATACCATTATTACAAGAGACCAGTTTGGATAGATCCAACATTTTGGATAGAACAAAAGTTAGGGACTGAATTTCTAATTGGCCCAAAGGTATTTTCAGCTCCATTGGCTCGAGATTAAGTGTTTTTTGTTAAACAGACGAATTGCTGTGTGGACTGATGCAAAATGGCCCTCTGTCTTTTGTGCAACAACCATTATGACTTTAGAAAAGAGCATAGGAAAAGCAGCGCTTCCAGGGGGTGTCACAAAAAGAGCCTTTTTGGGGTAAGTCCAGAATGCCCACAGCATTATGTAACATGCCATAAAGAAGCTAGTATTTAGGACCTGAGAGAAAATCCTTCTTAAATGTTTGGATAAATGCCAGACATGGGCTAAAACTAGCTCAAAATAAAAGGATTGTGTCTAAAATAGAATAATTAAATCTGATATTCTCTTTATCGCTAAACTATGGGCCAAGTATGCAGCATAAGTATTCTCTGTAAGCAACAGGGAAAGCAAATGTGCTGTGTTTACATTTTTAGCTGCCTAACAACACCTCATTCCTGTGATTTATTTACAATAATGCCTGCCCTCCTGTGCCTTATTGTTTTAGTAATTACCAGCATTTGGCACTAACTTCATACCTAGGGAGAGACTAATACAGAGCAAAAAAATCAGTAGAGGGTTAACATAGTGAAGATAAGCCTAAGAATACCACAAATAATAACAATAAACTAAGGAAAGACTAAATTGAGGCTTGTTGGGATAATAGTCCACCATTATGTTCTGTTTATTCCTCTACTAGTGTTGCGGTGGGGTTCCGCATCACATCCACCCAGGACAGGGGGCCAACGCTGAGCACTCACTCACACATCCACACCCACAAACACACATTATACGAGGGGAATTTAGAGCATAACATATAACTGAAATCCATGTTTTTGTACTGTGGGATATCGGAACCCAGAGAAAACCCACACGGACAGGGGGGAGGACATGGAAACACCACCCAGATCGGGATTTGAACCGGAAATCCCCAGTGCTGAGATGCAAAGTTTCCCACAGTCCAAACTCATGGGTTCTATGTTTTATGGGTATTTTATGGCTGCTACCTATACTCCTATTTTAATTGCCCCCATTTTAATTGTTTGTGTAATTGTGTGTGCGCCCAGCGACGAATTGGCGCCCAGACCTGGATGTATCTGCCCAACACCCGAATAGGAATGATGATGCAGAAATGTCAGTATAGTAACACAATCAAAAGTTAATATAAAGAAAAAAAGATACATTACCACAAATTTTATACAAGTGCCAGTTAAACTGATGATAAAAAAAAATTATGGTGATTGAAGAGTCGCATTTGTCACAACAAAAAATAAATTGTGACTACTTTGGATATAATTGAAGGACACAGATGTTTGCAATGTAAAAGCAAGATGTTTTTTTCTTCCTCTGTTTTTGCAAACTCAGATTTTTGTAAGCATGTGAGGTTTTAAATCTGTCACATTTTAATGAATGCAAATTGAAAAGCACAGCTTGGTGGCACATGTCATTAGAAGCAAGCAAACTTCACGTTCACGGCATGAGATGACAATAAAATAAAAGCAAATCTTTCGTTTTCTTTATGTTTGGTTCTAAACCATTAATCCCCATCACTGATTACTGCCACCTACATGCTTTTTTTTTCCAAATGGATAATAAACATTTTTTCTTCCAAAGGTATTATAACATAATTAGATTTGCTGTGGTGAAGTACTGCAAAACAGTACTGCAGAAATCAAGTCACTGATTATCATGCATCACACATTGCATCACAAGACTAAATCTGAGGGAGAAAAATCAAGACCCAGGTGCATTAATGGTAAAACAGTAGAATCTAAAATAGGAATTGCAATACAAAATTACAATGATTATATATAACTGCATATAATACATACTGTCATAGAAGAATGGCAAACAGCAATGAACATTTGACTATTATTTCTAGAGAAGAGCACTTATTCAATCACTTACAGATTCCTAGATTTGAGGAAGATAGTCCAGTACTTTATCCATTATTGTTGGTGGCAGACCTGCTTGTTTAATTATCTCTGTAAGTTTTTAATCCTGCTTTTGATTTTCTTCAAATTAAATATATGCACACTAAAGTTAACCAGGAGCAATGACCTGAAGAGTAACTTTAAATGGCTAGTGGCTGATAAACACTTTGTTGCCAAAATATATAACACATTGGTGCCCAAAATACACTACTAAGTAAAAGTGTAATAATCACAGGGTAGCGGAAGATAATCCAAACAAACAAATTTAATGAAATTAAATTTAAACTTGGGGCAGTTGTAGGCATGTAGTTAAGGAACCAGCCTTACAACCTGAAGGTCGCCGGTTCGATTTCCAGTCCTACCAAGTACTATGGCTAAAGACCCTCGTGTCCTTGACCAAGGCACCTGTGAGCATATAGCTGGGTGGGGTCCCAATCAAAATAGAAAACAGAGGCAGGTTTCAACAAAAAGACCCCCATAGGGCATTTATTTATAATTTAAACTTTAAAGAGACTTTTTTGACTAGCGTAGCCTGCTAGGCTATCAGGAAAAAGAGTCCACCAGCCAAGGGAGGAAAACTCTACTCAACCGGGCTGGATGGGGTCCTGGATATCCGTCTGTGCCGGGGAGTCATTTCAGCCTTCTAAAACCGACAAGAGAGACCGGGTGGGTGGAGCTGGGGACAAGCCAAACCATACTCCCCTCTGTGTTGGTTAAACTGAGTTTTTAAAGGCAGCTCCACTCCTCTGGCAGCATGGTAATCAGGAGCTGCCAGCCCTGTCTCATCAGAGCTGCAGATTCTAGCAGTCACGTGAACGGCGCTGTCCGAGTGCTGAAGTTACTCTGGGAGTGTTAGGTGCTTGGGCCAAGGGTGTCAAGCAAGCGCTGTCCAGGTGCTGAATTGACAGTTTGGCCTCTTCTGGCACTGGGGAGACAGCGATGTCGCTCCTTGTAGGGTTTTCCCGTCACAGTGTATATATATATATATCTTGAACTTTTCCATATTTTGTTCCATTATATGTTTTCAATTGGAAATTATTGTGAAGGAATTTAATCACTGGGTGGGCATGGGGAACCCCACACTGACCCTAGTAGAGAACATAATAAATGAATGATAAGAATAATATTGTTTGCAATGTCTGGATGTAGGACTGATCATTTTGGAAACATTTGTTTATCTTACAAATTATTTATTAAAAAAATCCCAAGTAACAAAATCCCAAGAAAATTGACATTTCTTCAAACACATAGCTTTTTTTATTACAGTTTACTGCGAACATAGAGATCTTTTCATTACACTAATACCAATTACTCCGGGAATCTAAAGTCATATCAGCTGTATCAGTGGCCTGACATTTAAGGAGATCTCATTTATCCCCTCTGCTGTGTTGTAGTAGTCTAGTCTGCAAGGTCAAAATTTAGTATAAATTCATACTTTCTAAAGGGCAAAATAACACAGGGTTTAAAATGTCAAATCAACATGTATTTATGTTTTTCTTTCTGGACTAAGGGTCAAAGTGAATTTGCAGACATTTAGGAAAACACTGAGCACAGGTTGGGAATACATTACGAACAAAGTCTGGCCATTGCGAGGCATTGTATTCCTACATATTTATTTACATTGCATACATAAGTCACAGGTTATACATATTATATCAACCCATTTTTGACTTTTGCTTTTAACAAACAAGGTACACGGTATATTTATACGAAATTGGTCGCTACTCGGTGGTTGTAAACACACACACACACACACACACACACACAATTTTTTATCTGTTGTTGTTTAAATGAGGTAATACATTAAGGTCATTATAAAACTTTTTATACACCAGGCCAAACTTCTCATTATCTCCATTTTTAGGGTGGTTTCACGTGCTCATCCGGGGGGGAAGGGGACGCTAATTCTCACTCCATTTAACAATCCTCCCAACACCATACACAAAACTGACCATACACTCAGCATCTTTAAAAAACGTTTCAAAACCCACCTCTTTCCGAAACACTTGCTATAAAAAATTATAAATAAAAGTAAATAAATGAAAAATAGAGACAAATCTACTAATGTGCTGGTTTTGATGATTCCCTTTTTTTTCACGACTATTTACTTTGTGTATTCTTACTGAAGACATCAAAACTATAAGGAGTTGTGTACTTAACAAAAAAAATGGTGAAATAACTGAAAGCATGTTTTATATTCGTGTCTTCAAAATAGCCACTCTTTGCTCTGATTACTGCTTTGCACACTGTTGGAATTCTCTCAATGAGGTTTAAGAGGTACTCACTTGAAATGGTGCTCAGCTG